>PVJH01021002.1:0-39718 GCA_004026705.1 Nesogale talazaci
CCCCCCAGTCCTCATTACTCTGCAATCATTGTTTTGTCATATCTTACACTGCCCAACATCTCCCCCTGCCCACTCCTACCTACGTCCATTCCCCAGAGAGGAGACAGTCTGCAGATCCCCATAACTGGCTTCCTCTCTCCACCCCACCCTCCCTCCACCCATCCGGCAACTCCACTCCCACCAATGAACCTGAGGGGTTCATCCACCCCTGAAGGTCATTGCATTTGCAGCTCCCATCTCCGCCAGTGCACCTCCTCCAGTCCAGCTGGGACTGCAGGGGAGAGTTGGGACCGTGGTGGTTGGGGTGAGGAAACCTTCAGAAAATAGAGGAAAGTTTAATGCTTCATTGCTACTTCACTGCCCCTTGACTGACCCACTTCCTCCCCATAACTCCCCTGTCAAGGGGTGTCCAATTGCCTACAAGTGGGCTTTGGGTCCCCATCCTGCTCTCCCCCTCATTCTTACTGATTTATTCCTTGTTCTTTGATGTTTGATGTCTGCCCCCCTTCAAACCCTCATTATCACACAGGTTGGTGCACTTCTTCTATGTGGGTCTTGCTGTTTCTGCGCTGGATGGCCACTTGTGCACCTTCTAACCTTTAAGATTCCAGCTACTTTATCGTTTGGTGGCTGGGCGCCATCAATTTCCTCGGCGTGACAGGAGGGTGGGCACTTAATGATATGTTTTTGTTCTTTGATGCCTGATAGCCTGGTTCTTTCCACTCCTCATGGTCGCACAGGCTGGTGTGCTTCTTCTATGGTAAGCCTTGTTGCTCTCTTTTCTAATCCTTAAGCCTTTGAGGCCTCAGGCATTATGTATTGATAGCCAGGTATCATTAAGCATCTTTACCACTCTTTCTCCTGTCCCCACTTGTCCTCAGTGATCATCTCAGGAAAGGGCATACACAGTAATATGGTTTTTTCCTGTTTGATGACTAAGACCTGATCCTTTTGATTCCTCTCAGCCACACTGGCTGGTGTGCTTCTTCCGTGTGGACTTGGATACTTCTTGGCTAATTGGGTGTCATAGATTCAATTTAGAGTAAATAATTTTACATATAATACTCTGAAAAATAGTTTTATAGCTAATAATTAATCAAATAGTAATATAACTGCCATACCATTGTAAAGAAGACATTTAATATCATTTTAGTATTTTCATTTGCTTTTATATGTATTTTATATAAGTAAAGAAATAATTATTTTCATTATACTTCAGATATTACTTTATCTCCTGACTCTATTCTTTGGAAAGAAAATGGCAGAAATTCCTTAAGAAAGGTGCAACTTTTTATTTTTACCATAATATTTATGAACTAATTTAAGACCAGTGTCTAAATTTGCAGTTCAAAAGGCTCATTGAAGATTATGGTTATCCTCACTTCTTATATAGCTAAAGACTATGAAAGGATCAAACCCTTCTCAAAGCAAGTTATCTGGAAATATTACCAAAAAAATATACTCCAATGGCTTATCCAACTTCAAAAAGTTAAAAATTGCTCTGCAAATATCCTATTAGCCATAAATTGCATTTTCATAAAATATTAAGTAATTCTTTAATTCCACTTCTAAAAATCATTTTATTGGGGGCTCATACAACTCTTACCACAGTCCATCCATCCACTGTATATCAAACACATTTGTTGCCCTCATCTGTCTCTAAACATTTGCTTTCTACTTAAGTCCTTGATAGCAGTACCTCATTATTTTGCCCTCTCTCCCTGCTCCCCCTCCCTCATGAAGCCTTGATAATTTATAAATTATTATTATTTTGTCATATCTTACACTGTCCAATGTCTCCCTTCACCCACTTTTTGGTTGTCTGTATCCCAGGGGGGAGGTTATATGTAGAACCTTATCATCAGTTCCCCCTTTCTACCCCACCTTCTTTGTACCCTCCCCGTGTCGCCACTCTCACCACTGGTTCTGAAGGGATCATCATTCCACTTATATTTTAAACAAAAATGAATAAAATACATTGATTTCAATTTTAATTAGAATGCACAATATTATCATATCTATGTTTATATAAACAAACAAATCAATGAACTCACTGTCATCTCATTGGCTTTCACTCATAAAAGCTCTGTAAAACTGAGCAGACATGCCACTTTGGCTTTTGAAGGCTGTGAATATTAGCCATGGCAGAGAGCCTCATCTTTCTCTGGACAAGCACCTGGTAGATTTGAACCACTAACCTTGTAGGAGGCAGCCCAATCCATAAGCCACTACACCATCAGAGAACCTTTATCATTTCTATCATTTCTTTATGCTTAAGGATATTTTCCAGCTGAGCCCCGGTGGCGTAAGTGGTTGAGTGCGGGACTGCGGCCCACGGGCTTGGTGGTTCAAATCCAGCAGTGGCTATTAGGAGCAGCGCTGGGTAGCTCTCCCGACCATCAGAGGGCAGTGATGCCAAAAAAAAAAAAAAGAATATTTTCCTCTGACAATGTGGTTTCATTGTACTCCATTGTCTACACTATTGTTTATTAGAACATTTTATTATTTTTGTTTTCTTTTACTTCCTATCCCTGTTAAACATTTGAGTTATTAAAGTATTAAGAAAACTGCTAAATCTATAGTCAAAATAGTTACCTAGCATTAGTCAGATAAGCTCAACCATGAAATAAATATGTTAAATAATAACAAAGCATTTTACTACCTGCTTGGCCGGTGTGAGGCTGTCATTCAAAAAATTGTGAGAGCACTAATTATAATATTGCTTATGCCTTCAAGATAGGAGTACTTTATAAGAAGTGAAAAGTCTTGCTGACCAATTTATTTTGACCATTTTATCTCTAATAACTACTTTGATTGATATGTTTGACTGAGATGTCCTAGTGTTTGCTGAACTAGGTACAATGATTAATTCAATTTTTAAATGCATTATTATGTGCATATTCTTCTAGTACACTGTATAATAGGGCCAGTCTGAAATATACAACAAAGCAAGTTTCTCTTTTCCTAAGATTAATGATGAAACAAGCAACAAACAAACAAAGCCAAACTTACTCTATGAGTGAGATTAATGATAGGCTGCAGAAAATTCACACAGTGAAGTCAATTATTATAGGATTCAATGTGCGTGCAGAGTTTGCTCACATTTTAATTAAAAGCCATTTGTAGATGCCAATTTCTTCCAACCATTTTATGAATGACTTGATGGTAGCAAGTTTGGTTTGGTTTGTAGATGTCAATGACAATTAGTCCATAACACCTCAATCCACATTTGGGTTCATTTGCAGCCATAGAAGAGGGATTTCTTAAGGGAATGGTTCCACTCAGTGTGTTCCACTGTACTCTGTCATTTATTTGTTACTTTCTAACGTCTCTCCAGGGTGCTGTACACGTGCAGGTCTTTAAGTTCTTTAACACGCTCATTACAGTTTATCTGTGGTGCCAAAATGAAATGGTCCGATATATCTTTCTACAGACCAACCCCTCTCTTCACATTTTACATTTCATCTGTCACAAACTGTGAACTCAGATTATAAAACCTAATAGAATTGCTATTGAAGATGCTAGTAAGCATTTAAGAAAATCTAAGATCAATTGATGCACTTTTTGGTTATTGACATCTCCCTATCCTATCCTTAATAGTTTGTTCGTTGAACTGTCAGATCTTGCATGTGTGTGGATATATGTGTATGTGTGAAGAGAGGAGAGTGAAAGCAGTCAATTGCTAATGATTATTACATTTTTCTCCTGGCTTTGTAGACAAGTTCTTTTTTTTAATCTTTTAACCAAACTTCACCAAGAGAACAATAATCTGACAATCTGTTTTCATTATCTCTGTTTGAAGGTTCTGAAGACATTAGAAAGGATTAAATGACCCAGAAAACTCAGTCTGTGGAAATATCTATTGTACTCATCTCTGTTCCTTCCACAGCTATGCATCACTGAAGTCTCAGGGCAACATGATATATATGTATATAGATATGTATATATAGACACACACATATATACACACATATATAGAACCCACACACATTCTGCTGCTGTTATGTTGACTCTGACACATAACAACCCCATAGGACATAGTAAAATGAACTCATAATGCTTCAAAGCCATTGATCTCTACCCATGCACACAAACACATCTTTTGCAGCAGCCAGTGGGCTTGCATTGCTGAGCTTCTGGTTAACAGCCAAACACTTGAGCCACGATGCCACTGGTGAGCTTTGATTTGGTATATATGTTTGTTGCCTTTCAAATCCCTGACATCAAGTCTATTCCTGCTCATAGTACCTCACTAGTGTGTTTCTAAAGCTGTAACTCTGCACTGGAGCATGTAGCCTCATCTTTCTTACCCAGACCCACTAGGGGTTTGAAGTATTAAGCTAGGGAATTGTAGACCAATGCTCAATTCACTGTAAAGCAAGCTCTTAAAACTGCCATTTTCCTGAATTTGTATGATCTATTCCACATTATGCTTATCTGTAGCCCCAACAATTTTGATGTACATTCCTTGGTGATCACAGATATTCATTTCAGTGTTATTTAGCATCTTTGAAAGTGTGATATTCAACTCTTGTTACCTACATGTGAATTACATATTTTCCTTAATCATAAGCCCCCATGGAAAAGGAGAAATCTTAAAACTATATACTGTTGTAAATAAAATCATTTTTTAGTGTAATATAAAATCTGTCTTTGCAAATTAGGATATTACATCAGTAATTGCTTATACATTCCTCTTCAAACAGTATAAATAATAAGATTTGTACAATAATTATGGAGGGTTAAGATTTGTATAAAATATAATATATAGCATCAAAAATATTGCTTCACTAATAAAAGACCATACACAGATTTCCATAATAACAATTAGTACAAATTTTTGCTTTTGTTTTTAAATCATGCACAAAGTGATTAGAACACATAATGGACCCAGAAGCATTTTTTCCTTGGCCTTGATCATGAAAGGAAAAAAAATTGAAATTTAGGACATGACGAACAGTGATAATTAAAGAGTAAAAATAATGAATAAAAATAAACTTGTGGAGAATTGTGGTATCATTTAAATATTGGTTTGTAACAAACCACATGAAAGCAATGTGTTAAAACTACAAGCATTTATTATATTTCACTCATCTTCGTGACTGAATGTTAGTTCACTGAAGCTGTCCTTGGTGGGTATGGCTTAGCTGAGGCTGCTGGGTTCCTCATTGAACTTTCTTCTTATTCTAATGGTGCAGGGAAACAAAATCAAGGTCTCTCTCCATGTGTCTTTTGTGTTTACAAATATATTGATCTACAATGAATTGATGTGATTATGATCAATATTCATCTTCCTACAGTTTAAAATTCTAATTTTATGTTTGGGATTTAAATCCCCCCTGTCCTCCATGATTTGTATAGGTTAGCATTTTATTCTTTTTTTCTTACAAATAACTTATTTTACTAGCTCAATTAATGGAGTAGTGACCTTTCTCTATTATACCAATATTACATCACTCACGTAAAAAGTTTTCATAGATACATTGATTGCATTATATTTCTTTATTTGACTACAGAAGTCTAACTCAAAGTCTACTTTTGCCCTATCAGTTTAAAAATATTTTGAGTATATTACACTACAATTGCAGTTTCCCTAAAGAGTAAGTAGCCCTAACTATAAATATTACATATCTGGGTTTATTTACATACTTGTGTAGGTTTTAAAATATATTTATTTACATGCACATGTACAGCAAGAACTGTAACAGGAAAACAAATAAACCTAAATTCACATAAACACAGATTTGCTAACTTCTAGGGTTAAGGCAGAATATTAAAAAGTAAAACTCATGGTGTTATAAGATAAAAGGATTTCTCTATTGGGGGCTAAACCATCAGAAGGAGAGAAGAACTAATATTATGATACAAACTTCTGAGTCTTCCATTCTTCGTTAGGTGTCAGAATTAGAAAATTACAGAAGAGCATGGACTACTGCCTATATCAAAATATAATAGCTTTGAACACTCAGCATATGATACTAATAAAAACATATAGGACCACTCTAAGTATAATTTCAATGCAAGGATTCTGTTTGTCTTGCATTTCCATATTTCAAGTGTACATATTCCAGTAACTGACACCTAACTAGTATCCTCCTGACAGGTATTGTGGAAACTGGAAGATTCTGCTAATATGATAATATATGTGACAGCACAGGAAGCAGAAAGTAGTGTCTTATTGGCAGAAAAAAAATTGCACCTCATTCTTTGTGCATTACTGTGATTAAGAAAGCAAGGGTTTTAATATCCTAGTTTCTAATAGTTCATGACAAGTACATAACAATGGGTTGAATTGTTCATGTTACAACATGGGCTTCTACGATATGTCTTCTAAACACTGCAAAGAGACCAGGTTCAGCCATACTAGGAGGTCACAACTATCAGATTAGTTTTTGTTGTTGTTATTGTTCTACTCAGTTGTAAAATCATATGACAGTCATTCTTTCATGGTAGCAACCCCTTGGTAAAGATCTCCCATGTATGACATTTCAAGTGTACATGTGTATAAGTATATATCTATTGCAGATTCTTTCATAGAAAGGGAGCTATCCACTTTAACAGATAGCCATATTGAGAGGGATAAAAGTCAAGATTATTCCACAGTAGCACCTCTTTAAGCATTATTACATCCAAGGGCAGCCTTACTCCAAACGATGCAATCTTACCGTATGTCAAAACAGCCCACAAATGCTTTAAGATATGACAATATTCATAGAAAAATCGTCATCCTGTTAGTCATTGTCTAGCGGGGCTTCCCCTTGGATACCAGAGTGAGTTTGGTCAGCTTCACTAAATTTCAGACCCATCTTTCGAGAGATAGCTCCTCATAAATGTGCATGGTGAATTCTAGACCTCCAGGTCTCTGTACATTTAAGGGCTCCCAACATAGACCACATGCACCATCTGCACACAATGGATGTATACCAACAGTCACAAAATGACACCAGATTGGGATCAATATCTTTCTGTTATTCATATGGTCACAGTTGACTCAATAGCAATTAGTGACAACAACAAAAGTGTCCTCCTCCTTCATGACAATTAGGAATCACACATCTTCCATTAAGCTGGACTTAGGTCTTCCCACATTGACCTACCCTCCTTCATCATGAAAGGCAAATTCCTTTCTCATCCTCAGGGACCCCAAATTGAGAACTCTTCAGCCATAGAAAGGATTCCATTAAAAGGTTGAAATTTAGAATAATCGATCAGAAGCAGATTTAAACTTTTCCCTGCTTTCATAATTGGGTGATGACACTGTTGCTTAAGAAATCAATGTAACCAACTTATTCAAAATTTTGTACTAAATGATAGTTCATAAATTGAAATAATCGTAGATTTTATTATCCTGTTGTATATGTCTATGACACATTTTATTATAAAATATTTGGAAACACAAAATCTGTAAGTGAAAGGGTCACAATTAATATATAAATAAAATACCTGCATTCTATAATTGACAAAAGTTTAGATATCTCTAGCAAACATCTCATAATCAATGACATCATCTCTATCAAATAGCACGTGGTAGGAATAGTTCTTCCCAAGGGTTAGAAATCCATATTCCCTTCACACACATCTTCCTGGGCACATTATGCTTAAAGGATTATTTTAATTTCTGGCATAATTGGAAGGCTTTTTCAAGCATCTCCTTCATAATTTTAATTTCTCAAATGTATATGCCATGTTGAAAAATTAATTAAATAACAGTGCCATTAAAATATACAATATATATGTGATATTTAAAGAGTAACAAATTGCTTTCAAATGTCTACTAAATTTTCAAGACTATCCAGGAGTTTTAAAATTGCATTTCTTTTTAAAAACTAATCCTTAAAAGGAGGAATTCCATCTTAGTTTTGATCGGCTATGGGGCTCTAGTTATACACACCGCTATTCAGCACTCCTCTTTTCTTTCATTGCATGATGACAATTCCACCAACATTATAAAGGGGAAAAAATCCATGAACATAGAGCCATTCAGACTGCTCTCTAATGGAATGAAGCTCTCCCTTGGAGCTGAGCCAGGGCCTATTGGAGAGAGTTGAGCAAGCTATTGAGTGAAACATTTCATTCTCAGAGGCTGAACTCATGACCCCTTTTAATATATATTGGTTCTTATTATGGCAGGAATCTAGTTGATTGTGTCAAGAGGAAGCTGTCAGTGTCTCCCATGAATGTTTGTGGCAGTTATACTGACTGATTAGGTACGAGAGCAAGTAGGAAATGGAGCTTTATTTCAGGTGACACCGTGAATCCACTCTCATCAGATTCATCAATTCTAATTGACTTAGGTCATTTTTGGAGTGCTCTGTCTGTCTTATTTGTTTCAATTGCTTCCTACCCAACCCGTTTGCCTTTCACCCCAATTAGTTGAATGTTAAGCTGAATCCCATGGTTCCCTGTACTGCAAAGTAAGTGGGTATCTTCAAATTTAAACTTGGATTTATTAACAGTTTTATAAGAATGTGTATTGAACTATTTTTAAACAAGAAAGTTTACCTCAGAAGTGAGGTTTGCCTACCTATAGGGATTTAATACATCTCCTTCATCATTGATAGAAAGTACCCATTTATAGGTGGCAAGAATAATTACTCCATTTTTTCCCCATCAGTCTCAAATTTAAATTGTGCATCTATCACCATCTGGAAGCAAACATTCCTTCCCAAATCCTCTTACCTACATATGTGATGCTGTATTTCATTATCTTATAATTAATATCACAAACATCATAAATAGTTTTCAAGATTGCACAATTCAATTAAGATGTCTGGATTTAATTTATATCTGGTGATCATGAATAGATCAGAACTGCAGACTAATAATAGATTCTGATTTTAAACTGCTCCTGTGATTTCTATTTAATAACAGGATGGTTTCCATAAAGGGAAATTAGGAAAGGTGCTTACACATCATTTGTAGAAAGCATACAGACATTATTACTGTTCGGTTCTGGGTCCTTCCCTGTGTGCAAGGGGGATGGGTGCCAGAGCCTGGATGCCAGAATGCTCCATCCCCAAATAGAAAAGTATACGTATATCATCTGTGAACCTTTCCTGTCTCCTTAAAACTAGCTCTGCATTGCTTGTAAGACTGTCTAGAAAGTTCATGATAATCAAATATCACTTTCCACATGGCTAGCCTTTCAGGGGACACCTTGGACACTTTGTTCCTTCCTCCAGTGGCTGTTCTCCCTCTGGAATTTATTGAATCAGAGTAAATGGGAGCTGTTGATAAGAACTTGAACAATTAACTTCAAGAGATGAGGCTGTTACATGATGACTCTCATAAATAGCCCATACATGTTGTTTTTTTTCTATTGTTTTTATGGATATGTGTGTTTTTCATACAACATCTACTGCACTATGAAATATAGTTTAATAGAAGGTTACTTTACCTGCTTTCTGAAAACAGTCTCCAAACAGGTGATTCAAAAAGGAACTGGTTTCTGTAAAGTAATCCTTCTGCAGTAGTCATGCAAAAGTTGATGCTTTTTAGATCCTGAAAAGCTCTGAGTGCAATGTATTTAGCTCACCTGTTAAAAAAGGAGAAATACTATTATGATTAACAGAGATCATTCTATTGAATTCTCTTTGAAAATAAAGCAAAAACAAAGCAAAACATTGCAAACATCATTTCTTACAGATTTTGTAACATATATATAAACATGTACATATATGTGTGTGCAACAATTATGCTATCAAAAACTGAAAACGAAGGCCTAAAATGCTTCTCACTTGATGTATTTATTTATTGGTTACTTTCTCCAATTTTTACGCTCATTATTACTTGTATCAAAAAATAAACGACAAGCTTATTCTAAATGTTCTTGGACTGCCACAAGTTAAAACACTTAGTATATTAAGATTTCATTTCTGGCTATTCTTAATTTTTATAATTCTGAATGATTCCTAGAATAAGTCAAGTTAGATTGTCTAATGTTAATTCATTTTGCTTGAAAAGTTTCCATAAAGTCTTCTTAAAATCTTGTAAGCAATTCACATGCAATTGTAAGCAATGAGAAGAGTTTCCTACTTTCTTGGGTGAGTCCGATTGGGGTCACTCAGCTATCTGTACTTCCAGTGCACATTAATGTTCCAGGACAATTTGTAATTTTAAGTCATTTAATATTTAGGAAAAAAATTGAGTCCCTTACAAAAAGTCATGTTTTTTTCTCACATACCTAAACTGAAATACCATACAGATACCATTTTGGGATGTATCATTCCTTCAGAGAGAAAGAGGACACCATTCAGATTTTGTACTAACATGGCGCCTGAGGCAAGGAAACCCTAAGCTGTTTATTTCTGAATAATAGAATATTGAACTATTTCTACTGCTTTTAGCTTTTACTACAATTGATTATGAATTGCTATGGTCAGTCTTTATCTTGTAACATTTTGAATTCTGGAATTCAGAATTTGGTAGAAAAAATGTTATAAGCCATTAGATATAGTTCAACTTAAGATTTCAGTTAATTCTGGCTTACATTTAAGCTGTTGTATTTAATTTTAAAACTCCATTATGGACTAGGTTTAATTTATTGGTAACACCAAAGCTACTTTTGAAAATTTCAAGTCCAAGCAAAAAGAAAATAACAATAAACTATGCAATATAATATGATATCCATATAATATAATATGGATAGTAATTACTACATATAAACTATTGTATGGGACCATACAGATACCTCATTGTTGTATATTTTTTCAAAGAAAAACTTTTCTGCCTTTTTTTCTTCTTACTCCTTCCATCCCTCCACCTCTCTGCAATTCCCTCCTTCCCTTCAATCTTTCTCTTATTAACATGGTGACAACTATAAATTTTCACTCTACCAATTTGAATGCAAACATTGGAAAAATAAAAATAAGTAGTAATTGTCTTCTGAGGTTATCAAATTTTATCAAAGAAATAGTTTCTTAGTTATCTAGTAAACTAGCATAGAAAAATCTCTAACTTGGTGCCAATAACAAACATATCTTTCCTCACAATTTGGGAGACTATAAATCTTCATCCAGATTGTCCACATTAAGGAAAAGGGACTTTGGTAGCATAGTGGGTTAAGTTTGGGGCTGCTAACCACAAGGTCGGCAGTTTGAGCCCACTCACTGTTCCCTTAAAGAGTTGTGGCCTTGGAAACCAGCAGGCTTGGTTCTATTCTGTTTGTAGGTTGCTTTGAGTCATAATCAAACTTCATGACTGGATTTTTGAAAATATATATATAGCTTTTTTAAAATGTTTTGCTATTAAATGAAAATATTGTCCTTTTCTCTTTCAGTTTTGAAGAAAGGTCCTTATTTCTAACTTCCATTTCTTGGTTGCTTGTAAAATCTCCCAATGTCTTTCAAGCGCTTATATCTCCACATAGACTAACTCAAGAAAGAAGCTACACAAATTCTGCTTTATTAGCCTATTAAAACGACTTATTCTCCAATGGATCACAGCCACAGTCATTAAGACTAGTATTTATAACCTATATCCCTGGAGGACGCCATTGATCCAAGGCATATGGTCATTTAAACAAACAGCAAAAATGTATGAATTCCCAGTTTTTTAAGTTGTGTTCTCTCTGGGAAGAATTTTTTAGAAATTAGAATTTCCTAATCCTTTACTGTCAGCTTACCTAAATTTAGAAACACATTGCTTCTTTCTTTTCCTCCTCCCAATTGCCTGGAAACATTGCAGATATTGAATGAGATAATTTATATATGTCTTACTAACATACATGGCTTACATTGAGCAATCATTATATATCCCCACTTCTATTTTCTTAATTTAATATAGATATAGCAAGGGAAGAAGCCATGCGTGGTAGTGATGTTGATACTATTGTGGATACCAAGCTTATTTCAAACTCCCCTCAAATTTGTCTGGCAGAGTACTTTTCAGTCTGTGTCCTTAATAAACTCAAGTTTGTACTAAAGGCAGCATGGTGTGGTGAAGAAACAATTCCACCTGGGGATAAAGTAAGAATTCCCAAATGGCTTCAGCCAACTTATTTGATCTGCAATATGCCATTCATAGTTTCTGAGCTAGTGTGTTAAAATGCAGGTAATATTGGCAGATCCTCTATCTTCTTCAAGTGATTAACAGAAGTCTCAAGGAGTAGTAGATCAGAGAGTCCTTCTGAAGTGTTTTACATATGTTCCTTCTTCTGTCCCAACTCTCACTTTATGAAAGAGTGTGGCCTTTGCCAACCCATCACTTTCTCTCTGCTTCTTTAAAAGGCCTTTTCTATTTCACTAGGTAACATATTTAATGGGGCAGAGTTGTCTGATTCTTCATAGCCTTGCTTCACTTGTCTTTGGTGGACAATAACATGTTTCTGCTATGATTGTTCCAGGCAAGATAGATTCTGATTGTCCCAAGGGAAAGCTGAGTCCTTTCAACTAGTTTACCATGGTACAAACACGAAAATCACCAAGGTTTTTGTTCTCACTTGTATTTCTAAGTCCCTTCTTTTCAAATCATCTATAGTGCATTTATGTTGTTTGATTTGTATAGTTTTATCTCTTTTCACATTACATTCTGAGATTATAATTTATTTATTTAATTTAGCCTGACAGCTCAACCCTACAATCTTTTAATTTTTTTTTTACATTATTACTATGGCAAGTGCTGGAAAATAAATAATTAAGCTTAGAAACAAGGAGACATTCTGGTGACACTTAAGGCCCTGACACCAGAGAAGGGTCATTTTCATAATGTGCATCCAGGAGTGGTATGGAGGTGTTGAGTAGAAACATAACATCCTTAAGAGTAAGATACATGTATAGTTGAGACAGTATTACCATTTACACAGATACATATTGCAAAGTAATGATTTGTGAGACATCCCAGAAATATGACCTCAATAAAAAAATTGAAATCAATCACAGAATTTTTAAAGGAAAAACCATTTCCCTAGGAAGATAAGATGAAAAGAAGAAGAACTAATATAATAGTAAGTTTGGATAGTAAAATGTCTCCATTCTTACTGAAAGCCAGAGCCAGCTACTGAGTAAGCAACTTTCCACTGAATAAGAAAAGAGGGAAAAAAATCCATGTATTCTGAACACTGTCAAACACAGCATACAAGTTTATACTGTCACCAAGGAACTATAACACACTGGACACCATTTCCAATGCATGTGCTCTATGGGAAAGGTTTGCTTGGGGTCAGCTGAGCAAATAACGGCAAGGATAGGCTTAGATTAAGGCCTGGCTGTTTGCAATATACATTGATAGGAAAACACGTGACCCTAACGGGGAAGTGTGAATGAGAGGCAATTGTACAGAGGCAATAAACCTAATTGCCAAATTTGTGGAAAGAGTAATTGGATAATGTTGGAATATATTTAAAAATACTCATGGACAGTGGCGTACTGTCTTGCATTGTAAAGACAGAATGATTCAATAATAGGCACAAGGAGTTCCAGAGCACAAACATGTAAGTGTATTGTATGGTTGGGCATGATATGGTGCACTGTTAATGAGGTATTAAAAATCCAACATACACAATGGATTGGGATATTGACTTCAGCCAGACTCAGTCATCAGCCACTCTACTATTAGCACATGAGTTCATGAACAAGAGCAGCCATATTGCAGGGGTATAATCCCAAGAGCCTGGATGTCAACTAATGACAGACATCTGATGTTATCATTGTGAAATGTCAAGTATATCATCAAAAGTGGCTTATGCTGAATATTCAATGTGGTCTTAATTTATAAACATATTAACCACAGAATTGGTAGCGAATAGATTATTGTGGATTTTTCCATCTTGCCAACAAATGGCATAATATATTTATATCAAATAGGAGAGGGTTCTTATTTCTTGACCATAGGTCATCTACAGTTTTTCTTGCTAAGAGATCATCAGATGTATGAATGACCAACATGATCTTACATAGCAATGTGCAACACTGATGGCTACGTTTCACAATAAAAGAGACCGATGTGGCCACATTACTCGGATGATTCACTCACATACCATACAAACAGAAACTCCATTGTGTCATCTATTACTTTTTTGAAAGTTTTGGAAATTCTGCACATCTTGAATTAATATTTACACCTTTTATTGATTCCAATAGCATCCTTTTGCTTTTGCCCTAAAAAGCTTACACAGCCACATTCCTCAAAAAAGGTGTCTTTATACATGTGAGAAATTCAAAAATATCAAGACAAATCTCAGGATAGTTAAGCCACATTTTTTCATGAGTTATGTGAACCTTGTTTTCACTGTCATATTTTATCAAAAATCCATTCCATTCCTCTTTAACAATTTATTTTGCATACTAAATATTCCACTTATTTTTTTCTGACCCTTCCCAGAATTCACATAATTCAATCTAGCTTTTCTTTAGTGTGTTTTTGTCTATTTTTGGTCTCAGTTTTGTTTGTTTTTTTTTAATTCACACCCTGTAGTGATTTCTTCCTGGTTAGTGTTTCCTCTGCTGTACAAGAGTTGCTGAGTCAGAACTACTGTGCTGGTTCAACAAACAATCTGTTTGCAGACCATTCATAGCATTGACGTATCACTTACCCACAAATAAAGTCTACCTTTATATATATTCTCTCTTTTAAATTTATCAATGGTAACAAAATTAGCATATTTAAGACTGAAACAGGGAGTTACAATGCTACCTTCCACTCATCTCTTCCAACACTAAAAACAATAACAAAACCAGGTTCCTCTAACAGTGTTTCCAAATTCAGTAAAATAAATCCTCCTCCTCCTAGCTCCATACGTCTCAAATCTTCAACCTACATTTGTCCTACATGTACCCATTTTTTCATCACATAATATTTATTTGACCCTTTTATTATTTCAGATAGGTCTATATTTTTATATTCCCATACATGTTTTCTGCCTACTTTCCTGAACTGGTCTTTTTTTATCACTCCAGTGTTGTCACGGTTTAAAATATCCTTCATCCTCTAGCCAGAATGACAACTCAAAATGGTCTGGTAAATGATGAGATGGGTGCATTATTTCTCTTTGCTATTCATATGCTTATAATCTGATATGTATACCTGATTTTATAATTAACTTGATTTTAAATCAGCACACATATATTACACACATGTATAATACATATACAAGGTCTCTAGGTGGCATTAAAAGTTAAGCTCAACACTGTTAGCTTCAAGGTACCTTGGAAGAAAGGTTGGGCTATCTCTTTCAGAGAGGTCACACCGCTGGATACCCTATAAAGCACACATAGCATTTTCATAAATCAGAGTCAACTCCATAAATGGCACCTAATAACTATAACAATAATATATGCTAACATACATTTTATTTTGATTTGATTTGATTTGATTACCCCATTATGTACTAAATACTATGCTTGCAATAAAAATTCAAATGTAAACAGTGTGAAAACTCTGATCTTGAAAAAAATATATGATCCAATAAGTGAGAATGACTGCAAACACTAATTTTACAGTCTGGATATTAAAAAACCAATGGAAGGGTTCACAGGCCCCTAATTGAGTGTTCAGAGAAGAATCGAGCCAGATACTGGATAGCCACAATTGTGGCCACAAAGACGATGGTTATGCAATTATTGCATTAGGTTCGTTTTGCTTAGTTGTTAAAATTACAAATTACACATATGAAATAAATAGATAATATAATGCATATATACATGTACACAGATCAAGTGTTGCTGATCAGAAAACATTTTAAATATATTAGATAACTTAAATTTCATCTTGATTTTACTGATGTCAAACAGGTTTGTCTGAGAGTCTAAAGAAGGTCACAGAGCAGATGTCAGAGTCCAAACAGTGCAGTCCCCTGCAATTTCTCAGTAGCCTTGGCAAAAAACAATGTAATTTCTAAATAGACTTTATTGATATAACACTGTGTACCCATACTCCCAAACTTAACCCACTGCTATCATGATTCTGGCTGTGTAGAAGACTAACCCAAATATATAAGTAATGTGTATGTTCCTATTTGTCTTTTCAGGAATACTTAAAATTTTCACTTTTCATTTAAGTGTTGATTATATTGTAGTGAACCATTTTTGATATGCACTCAATTCTTAATGACACCAGGTGGATCTTCCTAATTCCAGATTAACTACATCCCACTGACACGATTTCTCTCCCACCCTGCTGCCACCTGTCTGGTACCAAACCCACTCATCTGTGGAAACTGACAGCTGGTTCTTCAGGGGGAAGTGGTGGGAGCAGAAGTCAGGTGAAAATGACTCATTAGCAATGAAATGGAAAAAATGTGCAGACTTCCCAGAGGACATGTGGGATGATGCATGGTTCTTTTTCTAAGGCTTCTCTCTTTCTGATTGACCAACTGGGAACTAATTGTAAGAGCTAAGCCCATACCAATCCAACAACAACAACCAAACTAACAAAATGATACAATAATGTATTTAGTTCAAGAAAGCTATTAAAATTATTATTATATGCAGTCATCTTTAATTTATTTATTTCTATTTCCAAGAAGATTTCCCATCTTGAAATGAATGAAAAGAAAATATTCTGGTGCCAAAAGATGGAGACTCTGATATTTTAGATCCTTGAGCACATCCAAAGAGATGATATTAGTTATAACAACTATGGGATTAAAAGCTGCCATGTTAGAGTCAATTCCCTAATTAGCTACCCCGCACCACAGTTCCCTCAACGCCTTTGGACTTCACATGATGAAAGAAAATAACACCATTTAACGGTCACAGTGATTGAATCACACTGACTTATAGATTTTTCTTTCCTTTCCTCACTTCCATTAGCTTCATTAAACATTATTATCTTATTCATACTTATTCTTCTTAAATGTCTTTATTACTTTTGTGGGTTTTTACAGGAAGCACCTGGTATTTATACAGTGTAAGTACAAATATGCTTCAAGCATTTATTGTATGCTATGAAGTATTAAAAAGCAGAGCATTCTTGGAAGTCAAAGTCAATGTACAATATCTCCTAAACATTCTTCTAAAATGGAAAAGTGAAGTTTTTTTTTTTTCCGCATCACTGTCCTACTGGGAGTAGGAGGCCCAGCTTTGCTCCTGGAGAGCTGCTGCTAGATTTGAACCTTCAACCATGTGGGCTGCCATCCCACACACAACCACTGCACCACCAGGGCTCAGCTAAAGTCACGCCTTTTTACTAGATCTTTTCTATTTCAAATCCTGGGGTAGTAGTTACTTATTGGGCTGCAATCCATAAGGTCTGCCATCAGAAGCCACCAGCTCCTCCCTGGGAAAAATAGCAGATTTTCTGCTCATGTACAAAAAAAAAAAGTATAGACTCAACTCACAGGGGCAGTTCTATTTTTTCTTGATTGAAGGCTGTGCATTTGGGTTCTTTGGAAGACCCCAATCCAAGCAATACTAAAATGATATGAAGGAAACTTACAGTACAATAGACATTTTAGCCAAAAGAAAACAAGTGAAACAAAATTTAAAAAAACATCAAATGAGCAAATAAACACACACTGCCATTGGGTTGATTCCACTTCCCCGTGATCATGTAGGCAAAATAGTCTTGCTTGCTCAGATTCTTGAGACATAAATCTTTAAGGGACCAGAACTTCATCTTTTTCCCTTAGAGTGACCAGTAGTTTCAAAGCATGGAACTTGCCGGGAGCAGCATGTGGTTTAGCCCTCTGCACCACCAGGGCTCTTAGCACAGAGAAAAGCATCAGGGGACACCTGCTATTGAATGCATAATGGGTCCTTGATAGCTATGATCCACTTTAAGATGTTGACTCTCCAGAATGTGTCCTAATAGGAAATTGACATGTGCCAAGAATTAATTTTGAAAACCCCAAGACATACTGGAAAAATTCTAAAAATAAACTTTTCTACAGCTTCATGTCTATAGCGTTTTATTCCTCTCACACACATGTGCATGTGTCTTCTGACCTTTCTCATTTTCTGGCAGCCTCGGGGTCTGCCATTAGTGGCAGCCACTAGAAGTCATACTGGTACATCTGTCACGATTAGTTAAGAATGCCATCCAACTCCAAGATAACGAGAGTTCCTCTCCCATGCTCCTTTCTCACTCCCTCAGCGCAGGGTCAAAAGGGATGCCTGCAGCAAACACCTGAGCACAGAACTGGTTGCTGAAATACTTCCTTTCACAAAACTCTGAACTCCCAGGCTAACCTTGTTACTGCCATTTGTCGCACGTTCACCACCAGTCTCTCATCTGGAAAAACTCTCCTCTCTCTTAAGTCCCCTGCCATGGGATGATTTTTAAAAAGCTACTTCCCAGACTTTGTCCCCCAAATCTTCACAAAGTTTGTTGCTCGTGGACTGGAGTCCGTTTATAGACAGACTTTATTCTCTTAGGATGCTGAGAACCTTTGAGAGCAACACAGAGTGGAAAAGGGATTGCCTGCCTTTCTACCACTGGCACCACAGCTGTTAGCACTTCTGGTGTCAAGGTACAAATGTCAGGGAGGTACTGTCAGTAAAGTAACACCTATGCAAAACGGTCTGGCAGCCTGGCCAGGTGCCAGAGTCAGGAGTCCCTGCGTTAGATACTGCTTGGAGCCGGACTTCTGTTATCGCTGTCGCCTCCAATTGCTCTTAATTGAAGCAGAGGGATTTGTTTCCCCATCAATAGAATGGAAGGGTATTTTTGACTCTGTTAAAATGTGTGATTTCAAAAACGAAGATTAATGCAGGTGCTTAGACTCTCATGGGGCAGCTTCCTGTGATAAGTAGACATATATCTCTTGGGGGTGGGGAAATGAAAATACGTCCCTTAAGTTGTCCCTGAAGTCTTCTATTGAGGGTAGAATGCGCACGAAGACCTCTTCACATATTTGAAAGAAGCACATTTGAAACTTTATTTGATATAGCTCTCTATAAGTCTGAATATAAAATCACAAACACAGAAAATACACCAAACATAAGCCTGATGTAACAATGAAGCTTGTTATACATCTCTCAGATAATCTACAACTTATTACAAAAATGGGGACAGGATATGATTTTACCTTCTTGGGTCTAAAACTCTGAATAGATTTTTGAACATGGCCAAGACAGGTGAGGGCAGTAGGAAGATGTCTTCCTTTCAGGATGGGATTCCTGAAATTTTAATATTGACAAAGTGCCTGGCACCATCAACTACTTTATGATTTGCAGTGATCGTCAACTTTAATCTGGGATAAGGCAAGTTGATAACCAATTTGTCAGCATCTAAAAAGGAAAGGTCTTTAAAGAATAAATGGGAGTATTTTTCTTTTTCTTCAGGAAACATCTGCCACCAAACTAAGTAACTGGGGGGTAAAAATGCATGAACATTCTAGGAAGTTAGAGAAAAACCACCCCAAACCCCAAAACACCACTCTTCTCTCACTGAAACCAGGAAATACTGCTGGCTCTACTTTTCCAAGTTCATCTTGTATTTATGTACAGACATTTCCATGGATACAGAATTCCATTTACCTTTCTACCATTTGCAGCTTTCTATGTAAGCTGCTTTGCTAAGGAGACAACAAGTAGCTGTCTAGTTTAAATAAATTCTAAGTAAGTAACACATAAAAGATATCAAATGTAAGACCAAAAAAAACTGGTTTTCAGTATTTCACCAATTAGTTCAGTCCCTTCTACACTGTGGTAATCTGAGCCAGAATCCAATATCAGCACTCTATATTCTAGGCTACTCATTTTCTATCCAATATATCCATGTGTACATTGTATACATGGATATACCTGCACCTCCTTATTTCCATACCATTCTATTACCTCTCCATTTTCAATAGTTCAAAAGTTCATCCTGGCATATTTTCTCTTTTGGCCAATTGCAGCAGTGTCCAAACAATTTCTCTGCTATTTCCACTCTTTCTTCCTCCATTGCCTTGTCCTTTAAATTGTAAACATGCTCATAACTTAACAAGTCAATTTATAGACACTCCTTAAAAAAAAAGCATAGGTAGGCTTCCTGTTGTCTGCAAAATGAAATTTAGAATGCATAGCCTATTGCTGTTTACCAACCTCAGGCCACACAGGAGACAAAAAGCAAACAAACAAACAAACAAACAAACCCTTCTTCGATAAGATAAAGCATATGCTTTACTGTGCCTGAAAAAACAAACACTCTCCAGTCTTAATTCCTGTGCTACTCAAACTGTGCCCGGCTTAGCAGTATAAGAACACTACCAGAAGCCCATTTGAAAGTGCAGACGTTTGAATCATCCCAGATTTGCTGAATTGAAATCTGCAATTTTACAAAACCATTCACTTCGGTGGGAGTTTTGCAGGGGTAATGGTTGAAATGTTCACAATTTAAATCCAGAGGTGCCTGATGTAAAATGTCTGGCCATATCGATGTCTGAAAATGTATCCATTGAAGGTCCCCTGGAGTCGAGTTCTATTGGAACATAACAGTTTCTGAAACTGGAGATCTGTGAATCGAAATCCACAACTGAAGAGGAATTCCTCTTTCTGCTCTTTCTCCTCCTTCTTTTTCTCAATCTGTTTATTTTACTGGGGCACTACACACAATGCGTGTCATCCCTTTCTTTGAGTTGTTTTATTCTATGTCTTCCCATTGTATTCTTCCAACACGCATTTGAAAACACACACCTCTAGCAATATGAACAGTTTAATCACATTTGGGCACGTATCCCTCCCTCTTCTCACCACTTCCTGTACCCTCTCCTCTCTTCACTTTACTCCGTTATCTATCCTCCCACCTCATATCCTTTTCTAATGGCCTAAGTAAGAATAAGAACTACTTAAATCACAAGATGGATGGGACCTGACTTTTTGTATACATGATGCCAGTGAGATGCCACGCATTCTGTCAAGATTGGCATTGTTCTATTTACTATTCATTGACTACCTGGCTCTGGAGAATTGCTTCTCTGTGGGTAAGTGGCTTTCATTTTTTCTTGAAGCTGATCCTCTGTAAGTTAAATAGTTACACACCTACTTTCTGACTCATGGTCTGCAGAGGAAGCGCTTACCATCCTCCTACCTTTGGAACACAAACACATGTTCCTTTTAGAATATCTTCTAATGGATAAATTCTTTATTGGGCACATTTCAGGCAAAGATTGAGGCTGGTGCAAGTGATAAAAAGTAATGTCACATTTCTGTTAAAAGAGATACTTGCTCTAAAAAAAAAAGAGAGATACTTGGCATTCTACCTGTGGTTGTAAGATTTAATCTTTGCTTTTTCACTTTTTCAAGTTTTGCTTTTCATTTTTTCATATTTAAATTTTAAAAATCATTTAAATGCATTTGGTTAAACCACTTTTAACCATAAAACTACTAAACATGGTTTTTTCCTTGAATCAATCATTCTCATTAAAATATTTAATGTTTTCTTTGCAGATATATAATTGAACATGATGTAAAATTCTTTGATAAATATACTGACCAGTGTTTTTTAGTAATAACAATTCATCTGAGTAGTAAAGATACCTATTGATACTAAAAATAATTTAATTCTCTTATTCAATAGGTGAGAAATTTCCAGCTGTTTTAATGTTAATATCTTCTTAGCACATCTTTAGTATCCAGAAGTCTTGAGTATAAATAAGTTAGTGGCTGGATTTATTTATATTAGAAATAGAAGATTAAATTGAAAAATTATTAATAAGACCACATTTATAACCAAACAGTAGTGATTTTTCAAACTATAAATAATGCAAACTACATATGTGCTATCTATTCAAGGATTCATGGATATAAACATTCACATATACACTTTTTATTTTAGTCCTGATTTTTGGCCTATATTTGTGAAATTAGTTTGCTGATGTGTCTCATATCTTAATGATAAAATTAATTTATATTTGATTTCTATGCTATAGGAAAGTAAAAATAAAAATTTGGGAGAAAAATTCCCCAAACACCAAGTACCTTAAATCATGGAAAATGGTTCCTAAGAGATAAGCTAATATATTTATAAAAATAGGTATAATGTAATTCCAAATATTTCTGGATGCACCTCTGAAAGGAAAAAATATCTTCCTTTTCTTTTCTTTCCTGCATACCATGACCATTCTCACTAAAATTACGTCTTCTTTCCTTATTAAATGAAGACCAACCATCACAGTCCCATGTTTCCAATATCATTTGTCACTTAAATATAAAAAAAGAACTGGTGTCAAATCACTTAATTTTGGGGGGAGGTGTTGGTGACATATATATTTATCCTATTTACATGTAATGAACCCTAGGGGTATTATACGTTAGGTTTTTGGCTGCTAATTGGAAGTTTAGTGGTTCACATCCACATCCAACTTGAAGGGAGAAAGGGAGAGAAGTGTCTTGCATATATTACAGTATCCAAAACCCTATATAAAGTCATTTGGTGCCAGGACTGACTCCATGAGAGGAGGTTCAGTTTTTGGTTTGTCTTTAAACTATTTGACCTTAAGCAAGTAATAGCTAATATTTAAAATTACTTATTAAAGATTGCAGAATATTTCAGTAATTTATATGCACAAATATCATCATCTACCTTCTATTTCATCACAACCCAGTGTGGACCAGAGATAGAAAACATATACATAATTTGGTAATACCAGACAATTTAGTTCAGCTGACTGAATAGAGGCTATTATCACATGTAGCGTAAGCATGGCCTTCTACTGAATGACCACACATTTCACAGGAGAAACTATTAAGTATCATATGTGTGAAAGGGTAAATGGAGGAAATGATATTTCCTGCAGCTTATGCATTCTGTGAAATGTTATCTATTATTTAATGTTTATAACTTCCCCAGAAGTAGGCATTACAATCTTTAATATTTAAGGAATGTACGACTCATGGAAAGTCTATAATTTGCCTCAGGTCTACAAGGAAATAAGTAGTAGGACTATTTTTCAAAATAACATATGCTTTATCTCACATAAACTCTTCACTTTATATAATTTTTCTTCTACAGACATCTCTATTCAAAGGTAATTTCTGGAGAATCAAATGTTGTATATGCATCTGGCATCAGGGCTATTTATTTTGACTATTATTATTTGCTTTGCCAGCTGTATTGATGTGAAATATGCACCCAAGTTTTATTGTGATTCTTTATCTCTATTGGATTTCTAGTATTTTATTTCAGGGGTTGCAAATCTGTTCATACTCAAATAATGGATTTAAGTCAACTTAACATATTACTCTGGACTAGAACACAGTAGCAGTCAACAACACAATCATCTGCTGTCACGTCTTCAGTGACAATATCTAGTAAGTTAAAGATCCTCACTAGTTATCATAAATAGGCATGAGCAATTAATTTTAATAAACTAGTAAAAATCTGTCTTTAAGATTTTGAGTTAACTGGAGAAAAATATTGGCTGGAATACAATAGAGTCAAATAAGAATGTGGTCATGGTGGTCACAGGAAGGAGGCCATTACGTGAGCATGGTGAATAAGATCTACTTTCTTTTAAGTGAAAATGTTTTTTAAAGACTTGTATTTTAAGTATCATGTGCCAGTTCAGTCAAAATACATTTATTTTTATAACTTTGAACCAAAACCATTTGAGCTAGTCACTTCCTTCTTACTTTTTGAAGCACTTGTACTTTACCTATATTGCAGCCAATATCACACACATTTTGCTAATTGACCTGTTTCCTTCACTTTAAAGTGAGTTTTTGAAGAGGTCCTTTTCCTACTAGTTATCTGTGCATCATTCTTGATGAGATAGAAGAATACAGGCAGTATGCAATGAAACGGAAAAGTTATGATTTACACTTGGTACTAAAAGGAAACTGAGAGGAAGGAAAGGCCACATAGAAACATTTGAATGCTGTCCATTATCATGGCAGTAAATTAACTTTTCATTTAGCGGTACGTTTTTTTCCACTAGAGTTTGATGCATTTTAAGTTGATGCCGCAATACATGTTATTAAAGCCAGGAATCATAAATTATTCCTTAAATCATTGCGTCTTGGGAAAATAAAAAGCCCATGAATCACATACCATTTGAACATTGATCGAGCTTCTATGTAAGCTTATGCTGGGTTTGGGGCATGTGTGTGGCTCCAGCAGGTCTGCATGCCTTCTAATTTGCTTGAAAATTGCGTGAAAATATTCCCATGGCCACTCTTGTAAAATATGACAGTCTGACATTTTCTTTAATTATAAGACCTGATCTGTTTAATAGTACAAAATTGGCCTCCAACTTGACAAGCCTCCCCTTTAAAATCAATGGTTAGACTCTAGGGCACCAGCTTGGTCATCAAAATCAATATTAGAAAAAATATATCTTGTCAAGACCTCTCAGTCTTTTATTGATTCAAACGGGGAGCAGCTCACAGACTGAATAATGATGTTAGAGTTCTGATCCAGCAAATCGAATCCCCTTACATTAATTTCAGTAAAGGCAGATGAATATGTGATAAATGATGCAATCATAATATGATTATCAAAGATATCATAGTTAGAAAAAGCTGAATGTTTTAAATAAAATTCATGCATATGTATTTTGTAGTTTTAGATTATCCAGCAAGAAAAATATTTTTAATTAAGAATTGCTTTTTTCATATTTAAAAGAAAACAAAACTAAAAGTTATCTCATCTATGCAAAACTAGGTGAAGAAATCATGTAAAGACAGGAAAAAAATGAGAAGCAAAATAATTCAGTCTTTTCTTTTGAAACGTTTATTCATTTAAAGAAAAATGTGGTATAATATTAGAGAGAATTTTTTTAAAAGCATTGTTTTTCACCTCTGTTGGTAGATAGCTATATTGTTATAAAACTCACATATGTAGGCATTCATTTTTATCTGTGCTTTGAAAATATAAACAATATAATCTAAGTATTAATCTAACATGTATAATGGTAATAGCTTCTTTCATATATTTGTATTAACAAAAGTAAATCTATGTTTTATTTTACTTTCACTTCTTGGCTGAATATTAAATCGAAGCTATGAGTGCAGGTCATATCTATGGCAACAGGAAATTAGAGCTGTACTCACAATAATGTTTCATCTTACTAAATATATGTATAGAAACAAATGGAAACAAAAGTATGTGGTACTCTGAGATGTCCAAAAGTTTAAAATTAGAGTTAAATCTATATGTACTATTCACAATTTTATATATTTATACATTAACAAGTTAGTATATTTCTAAATAATTATTTCAGTGCATTGATTATTAGCATGCATATATCTATAGATGAAGCATCTGTAATATATTGGACCCAATTCATACCCATGGAAGATGTAGTAAAGAAATCCCATGACATTTCTATGAGCAAATCTGGTGGAAAAATCCCTTTTTAAAGTGTCAAAGAACACAAGTGTAGCTTTGAGACTGAAGGTACCCCCAACCCAAGCTAAGGTTGCCTTATACACATGTGAAATATACACAATGGATAAAGAAGATTAGATAAGGTTTAATGTATTTGAATTAAAACATATTCATTTCATTAAAATGAAAAATGTCATACACTACTAGAGGAACAGACAAACGTATCATAGAAGAGGTACAGCCAGAGTGTTTGTTGGCAGGCAGAGATGCAAGAAAGACTTTGTCTAACAAATTTTGGGCAAGTGGTTAGAAAAGACTAGTCCCTTGGAGAGGAAATTTCCTTGGAAAAACACAATAACCGCAGCAACAGCAGCAGCAGAATAAGAAGCAATAGCGGATCACTGAGATGGACTGACACAGAAGCTATTACAATGGTCTCAACTGTGAGAACTGCACATGCCCTGTCAGTGTTTCACTCATGGTACAACTGGTCCTACTGACATGGATGGAGTTGGAATATCTATTTGTTTATGCTGAGAAGAATGAGAAGAAGTGGCTATAAATATACTTTGGTAATCAGTGGAATATTCGAAAATTTAAACTAGGAAAATTGGAAGTCATAAAAAATGAAATTGAAGTTATAAAGATATTTTTCATTTTATTTAGTTTTTAAGATTAATAGCTAAAAGAGAGAAATAGCTGAGATAGTTAAGGTTTACTGTGCCAACCTGGTCAATAAACACATGTGGGATTAATTGAAGGCCAGAGAGCTAAATGGCTCTGTGAGCATGGCCTTTGGGGTTATTGGGTGTCTTGCTTTCTGAAGGCTGGACCAGGATGCAGCTGTGTTGGCCAGTTCTCTGCTTCAGCAACAAGGCTCACTTCCTGCAAGACATCCTTGAGGAAACCCACATAGACCTATCCCGATGCAGCACTGGGTGTTGGAGCAGCCATGCAGAGAACCCTGCTAGCGCTGAGATGCTTACATGGTCAGTGATTCATTTTTTCTTCTGCAGTTGGTGTCATTGCATGTGTCTTGTGAGAATAAGGACAACATTTAGACAGGTGTCAGACATATGGGATAATGTTAACCTTATGGGATTTTCAGCACTGGGTTTGGGATGCTTTCTTAATGCACACTTACCCTTTATATAAAATTCTTTATACACACACTCATATATATATATATACATATATATATGAGTTTCTATGGATTTGCTCTAGATAGAGCAAAGTTTCTGAGAACATAACTTGCTGATAGGACATGACCCAAAATGACAAGAAACAGCTGCACAAAATACAGTAATCATCAGAAAGTGAAATGTGCCAAGTATGAAACTAGTAAAATTGAAACCTGTCAAAAATGGAACGGGAATCATAAAGAGATATTAATGAGCTGAAATGGTCTGCATCACAACTTTAATTAGACAACCATGGTTTCCTATGCTGGGGATGACAAATTTAAGAGGAATTGTGTCAGTCAAAAATGACAGTCCATGAAATATCAATGTGCTCACCAAAGGTCAGTTGATATACCTATTATTCAAATTTGCACACCATCAACTAAACACAGGAATGAAGATATAGAAATATTCTGCCAAGGTCTTCCATCAGAAATTGATCAAACAAAAAATCAAGGTGTGTTAATGGAGTAATGTGGTAGTTACAGGTTATGTCAACTTGAAGATGTAGGAAAGTGTAGGGGTGGAGTCAATCAGGTCATAGACTGATGCTGTGTCTGGGGGAGAGTGGTCTTCTTTCTCTCCCCCACTTTTCTTTCCTACTTGATGGACACCTAGAGAGCTTCCAGAGCTGTGCCATGTTTCCACTGGCTGTGAATTCACACCAGGCTACACCCACTGTCCTGTGATATCCCTGCAATCTGCATCAATCTGTGGGGCTGTGTGAGTGTGAAAAAGGGACGTAAGAGTTGGGATTGAATTTATGAACTTGATTTGTACTGGGCTGGATGTTTTCTTGATAAACGATTACCTTGTTACATAAAACCTTTTCTTACACACATTGAACGCCATTGAATTGGTCTCTCAAGTCAACCTGGCCTAACATAATGGGACTATTTGAAATAAAGAGGAAGAGTAGGTGGATCAAAAATATGGTATTGGTGATAGAAAAAAATGCTGAAAATTTCTTAAAAGACTATTTTAAGACTAGGAATATATATATATATATATATATACACACACATTTATATATTTCCATTAACATAAACATCACAAATGTGGACCTTGAAAGAATGGAATACAGTGAAGTAAAATTAACTATAAATGTAGAAAGAGACAGTGGAGAAATATTACCAACCAATAGAGGCCAGGAATCAACTATGGAAGATATCATCAATTTCTCACAGGTAAGTTCAGGATATATTAGAAGAAATTTCAAAAAAGACTAGAAGAGCTAAAAGGTAACTTTGAGCACAAAGGTAACTTTGAGCATATTCAAACTGAATTTAGATGCCATCTCAAGAAGAGATTTGTTACATGAGACACTAATAACCAAAGACCAGAATAATTAAAGACAAAATCATTATACATCAAGAAAGCAAAAGGTCATGAAAGATACAGGGAAAAGGAAAGGCCAAAATGAGTTTTACAAGAGAATGCACATCCTCATGAACACACAGCAGTTGAAGCAAATGCAAGAAATTATGAAGTATAAAATTTCAACCTAAAATTTCAAAGGGCAGCTTAAGAAGACAGGTAGAGAATAATGATGAAATGTACAATGATCTAGAATTAGAAAAACAAAATGTAAAAACACATTAAACATATCACAAACTTAAAGAATGAAACAAAATTTTAGGTTATAAGTCACAATATTGAAGGAAAATAATTCATGTATTGTGAGCATGTTATCAGGAAAGACCAGTGCCTGGAGAAGGGCATCATGCTTGCAAAAGTAATTGGCAAATAAAAAACAGGACACCCTTTGAGATGGATTAACACTGTAACTGAAACAATATATTCAAACATAGCAAAAATTGTTAGCACCCACAGTGCTTTATTTTCTAATAGATAGGATATTTACCTGCAGAAAAATGAAGCAAAACCTTATCTCATTCTGTGCACAAGAATAAACTCAAGGTGGATCACAGACCTTGAGGTAAAACCCTAAACTCTCAGGGTCTTCAATGAGGGAATTGGGACAAACCTGGAATATTTGGTGCAGGGAATACATAGACTATCATAAGTAGAGGACACAAATGCAGAGGAGCTGCAAATTGACAAGTGGGATATACTGAAGATAAAACACCTGTATACATAAAAAGAATTCACCAAGAGTGTAATAAGAGAGCTCATGGACTGGGAAAACATCTTTAACAATGACCCATCAGACAAAGGCCTTATTATTAAAATCTACAATACTCTGCTAGTTTCCAAAAAGAAAAAGCAAAAAAAAAAAAAAAAAAAACCTAATTGCCCACTGAGGAGGTGGACAAAAGATCTGAACAGAAGTTTCACAGGGGCCAACAATATATGAGAAAATGCTCCTGATTATGTGCCATACGAGAAATGCAATTTAAAATGAGATACCACCTAACACCTTCACAGATAGCCCAATTTAAAAAAACCAGAAAGCAACAAGTATTGGAAGGGCTGTGGGGAAGATAGGAATTCTCGTCCACTGCTGGTGGACTTGTAGGCATGTGCAGCCATTATGGAAATCGATTTTGCATTATCTAAAACAGATAGAAATTGAACTATCAAGTGATGCCGCAATCCCCCTACTGAGCATATACCCAGAAAAGGCAAGAAACAAACCACGGTCAGACATCTGTGCTTAATGCTCATCGCAGCACAGTTCACAACTGCAAGGAGTTGGGAACAACCCAAATTTCCATCAGCTGAAAAATGAGATTTAAAAACTGTGGTACATACTTACACTGGAATACTACACATCCATAAAATCCAATGATGAATGCACGAAGCACATCACAGCATGGGAAGAACTGGAGAAAATTATGCTAAGCAAAGTAAGCCAAGCAAAAAAGCACAAATACAACATGAGTCCGCTGAGGTAAGTTAAAAGAACGCAAAAGGGGCATAGGGAAAAAGCTACTGTATACATATATTCCTGTAACGGGGTCCAGGTAGTATGTCAGGAGACAGACAGAATTCAGGGATACAAATGGTAGCCAAATAAAAATATGGGAAGGGAACAGGAAAAAAGAGACATGGGTATAGGGGACTAATCCACTCAAGGGGAGGGTATTGTTTATGTCTCCACTGGGGAAAAGGGACCAGACTTCCACCAAGTGATTCCAGATGTGGATGTAACATACCGGTATGAAGCAAGGAAATGACAGGTAGGTATGAGGAACCAGTCCCAATCCCAACTACATGAACAATCCTCACTATCTTCAGAGGATAGCATTGAAGTTACAGCTCAAGGAGAGGGACATGTCTCATCAGAGCACACAGGATCAAATGAAGGAGGAGGAAGAGAGAATGGAGCACATCCTGGCCCACCAAGCCTTGAGGACAATATCCCTCTCACAGCAGCCAATGCACAGAGAGGACCATAGGGCAAGCCAGACCATGAGACATGATGTCCCTCATTGACCCATAGTCCCTCACTGACCCATAGCACTATGGGGAGGGGGGGCAACACTGGAAAAAACAATATGGGAATTTTGCCTGATCTGACGCCAGCACACTGAGACACACCAAGAGAGAGAGAAAGAACATTAAGGGGAGCAGAACAAGGAAGTCCCCAAGGAATACTCCAAATAGACTGTGGAACCAGGGCATGGCACCCAATCAGACTTGACAGAAAACAATCCTAAAAGTCACCAAACAGACCTTGAACTATTTTACAGGGTTTTCATTTTTTTTGTCACTGATTTTCTGTCATGGTTTTGTTTTCTTTTGTTGCTTTGCTTTGTTCTCTTTTGTTTTTGTGTGGATACTATTGTCTCTCAAGGTCTATCTAGATAAGACAGGTGGGATAAACAATCTGAAGGAGAAAACAACAGAACTAAAAGTTTTGAGGGGACATCTGAGAGGGGAGGCAGAGGAAAGGAGATGGATGTTAACAAACCCAGGAACAAGGAAATAATAAGTGATTCAAAGTCAATGGCAAGGAAGGGGTAGGAAGTCTGATAGGGCTTCATCATGGGCTTTGTCATGGATAGGAAGTACTGAAACCCAAATGAAAGCTGAGCATGATAGTGGGATAAGAGGAAAATAAAAGGAAATAGAGGAAAAAACTGAAGTGTAAATCCTTTAACATAAAGGGCATTTATAGACGTATAAATACAGGTATGCAAGCAGGTAAATATATTTGTATGTGACAATGGGAACATAAATCTACATGTATATACTATAGGATTACTATTAAAACAGCAGATAGGCATTGGACCTCTACTCAAGTACTTCCTTAATGCAACAACATTGTGTTCTATTAAATTGGCATTCCATGATGCTCACTTTCCTGACACTACCACTGAAGACAAATGCGTGCATAAGCAAAACTAGTGAGGAAAACTCATGGTGCCCAGCTATCAAAATTATAGGTTCTGGGGTCTTAAAATCTTGAAAGTAAACAAGCAGCCATCTAGCTCAGAATCAATAAAGTCCACATGGAAGAAGCACACCAGCCTGTGTAACCACGAGGTGTTGAAGTTATCAGAAATCAGACATCATAAAACTAAAAATTATATCATTATAAATGAGAAGGAGTACAGATTGGAGACCCAAGCCCATTGGTAGGTGAAGAGGCATCCCCTTACTGAAGAGTTGCAGAGGTGATGAGACTCCACTCAACTACAATGTAGCAACAATGAAATATGCAACTTTCCTCTAGTTGTAAAATGCTTCCTCCCTCACCCCCACCCACTATCATGATCCCACTTCTATCTTACAAATCAGGCTAGACCAGGGGTTGTACACTGATTCAGATAGGAGCCAGAAACATGGGGAATTCATTCAGGACAGATGATCCCTTCAGGAGCAGTGGTGAGAATTGTGATACTGATATGCTGGAGGGAAGGTTGAGCAGAAAGGGGGAACCAATTTAAAGGATTTACACATAACCTCCTCCCTGGAGTATGGACAATAGGGAAGTGGGTGAAGTGGCACATTGGACAGTATACGATATGACAAAATAATGATAATTAGTAAATTATTAAGGGAGGGAGTGGAGTGGGAGGAAAACTATGAGGAGCTGATACAAGGAGGATGTTTTGAGAATGATGATGACAATACATGTACAAATGTGATTCACATGCAATAGATGTATGTGTTGATTGTGATAAGAGTTGTATGAGCCCCCAATAAAATGATTTTTTTGGAAAAGAAGAATGTACTAGTCTTTCTAGGGGAGAAATGTGAGGCTGTCTGCTTTCTTAGTGTTTTAGAGTCTCAGTTGACAGGTAAAGAACAGTTATACTGTGTCTGTATGGTCATTATGAGGTGGAATTGAGTCACAGCAGTGGGCGAGTGTGCCACTTAATCCATAGCGCAATCTAAGAAAATAGGCATACTTCTATAAATGAAAACTGAAAGGCATATTTGATAATTGAACTAAGAAATGGAAAAAGCTAATAAACTAATGAACTGGTATTTTGTTTCTACTGATACACAGCAACATATATTAATCATCCTAAAGATTTAAGTAAAGTTTTTCCTTAATACTTAAAATACTATTATATACAACATTTCTCTATTATTTAAGCTACTAGTGCATTAGAAAAATGGTTGCTTTAATTTGAATTTCAATAATTCTTGGATTTGTATCAAATTTCAGTATTTAAATCGCATTTCCTTCTAATGCTTCTAGAAATACACCAAAGATAAAACTATTTCAAATGATGATTGCACGATTTTCTGTGGCATTTTGAATTTGCCTGTTTATTTTATGAAAAGTTGTAAGTTTTCCTAAGACATTTGAAAGATAATGTACAATAGGCCAAAAGTATGGCACTTATAGTATATATCATATAGCATATCCTTGAAACATTGCCCAGAAGTCCTATCGTCTTTTCTGTAAATTCCTCATACCAATAACCTAGAAACTTTAACAGTTCTCAAATTCTTACTTCACTTAATTAAAACTTTAGAGGCTGCCAACTTCTGTTGTCTGTGAAATCCTAACAGATGTTGTTGAGTGTCTCCTATGTTAGGAAAACATCCTAGAAATAGACACTAATATATCCACAGCACTTTTAGCTTTACTGAGTCATGTATTTATGTGTTCACTTATTTTTATCCTATAATTCATTCAGAGAGACTGTGCTTGATTAACGCTGTGCTCTGGTCACTGTGTTTGAGTTTGCCTTGGTCTCAAGGGAGCAGATAGCATGCAGGCTTTAGAGATGTGTCCTTCTTTTGGTCTTGCTATCTTTCCAGTAACTGTTTTTTAGAGGCAGTGCATGCATGTGGGAGAGTCCGAATCTACAACATTATTAGACACCATCAAGTGATATTGCTGTGGACATCTCGACATCTTACGATGATCTATCAGCAATCTCACTGAGCAGCGCATCCTCATGTATGTCTGTCACTAAAATACTACCCTTGGTCAAGCAGCTGCGTGATCACAGCAAGGGTCAACCCGAATTTGTTCCTCACAAACAAGAGCATCATGAATGATTGAATGTAGATAACCATGGAGTCAAGTCCGTCTTGTACAGACCCGACAGGAATGTTCAAAGACTAGAGCGTCAGTGGAGTAGAAAACTCCTCTTTCTCTGGCAGAGCTAGAGATGGTTTCGAACTGCCGATCTTGCAGTTAGCAGTCCCTCTACTGCCACCAGAGTTCCTCTCAGGTACTTTACAGGAAGACTCTCATTTTTTGAGGGGGGGTGGCAAAATGGGTGATTCATATTTTTCTCTAGTCCTCGTTGCACAACAAATAATCTATGGCTCAAAAGGAAAACATTAAAACCTATTAGAGGGTGTCTTTTTCATGACAATAAGTAAGGACCCCTGATGTAATTGGTTAATCACTGGACTTCACACCAGTGTTGTCAACTGAACCCTGCCCCCCATCATTCCAGAGGAGAAAAATAAGGCTTTCTAATCCCCTCACATTTATAGTCATAAAAATCCTAGGGGCAGTTCTACCACTTTGTCCTACAAGATGGGTCTGCATCCAAATTCACTCTATGACAGTGGCATTAGCTTTTTTCTCTGACAATCTTGAGCCTATTTCCGGAAGCAAGGTAGTGAAGCTTTCTAAAAATAAAATAACAATTATTGAACAATTAAGGATATCAGTCACAGGCAGGATTGAATAAGTACCCTGAAAAGTGAAATTATTCTCCAGATACGTGTTGAGTTAGTCTTAGATAGAGGACCTTCTAATATTCTCAGTGAATCCTCGTTATGAGTCCTAAATTACCTATGTAAACATTCTATACTTATTTGAATTCTAAACTGATGAAGTGAAATAAAATGATTTAGAAGTGAATGTTCTGAATTTAGATTAATATTTTGTGCAAATTTCACTATTTGTTGTTACTTTATGTTTATATCAATTCTTACTCAGAGCAATGCCCTAAATGCAGGATGGAGTTTTCATGGTCATGTGTTAAGTTTCATGCTACCAACTACAAGGTCAGCAGGTCAAAACTGCCAGCAGTTCCATGGGAGAAAGATGTTTCCCCTTACCCTCTTAAATTCTTAAAGCTTTACTGTGATATTTTGAAGTTCTACTCTGTCTTATAGGGTAGCTATGGATTAATGTCGACTTGATGATAGTGAGTTTGAGGTATATTAAGTTATATTTAATAAAGAAAACCGAATTTATATGCTAAATATCTTCACCAATAAGAATCATAACAAGAATTCACAAGAAAATTATTTTCAAGTTCACTGCTGTGAGTATTTCTATTGAAAATTATAATGTCCAGTGGTGTTACTTTTTATTTGGGGAAATTTCTAAGTAGTAGGAAGAATATTGGCAATATTTTTTCAATTATAAATCTGTTCACTTTATTATCACAACTTTATAAATATTTTGCACAACATAACCTTCTTCCACTTGAAGTGTAAACAATTAAGTCATTTTAATATATTTGCAGAGTTATGCAATTATTACTACAATCTAGAATCTTTAGAATATATTCAATGTTCACTGTCTGTGAAACCCATACCTATTAGCAGTCATTTCCCATTCATCTCTCCCTCCAACTCCTCAGAATGATTGATTGGTGCTTTATGTATTTCCTACCTACATGATTTTTCCTATCCTGGATATTTCACATGAATGGAATCATACCTATGATGTTTCTTGTGACTTAATTTAGTGTAAAGGTCCTAGCTCATCCTCCAGAAATTCAATGTCAACATCTCTGTTATGACTTGTCATTGTAAAGTCTGTAACTCTTATCCTAAAAATGGTCATATTGTGCAGTTGTGTTTCCCTTTTATCCATCTGAAACCTCTTCAAACATTTTACTATTTCAGCTCATAATTCTTCATAAATATCTTTTCAATAATTCCCAGCAATCCCTTCTCCCATCCCATGACTTCGATGTCTTACACATAATTGTTCTGCCTTTCTTTGACCTCACTGGGAAGCCCCTCTTCTCTCTGTTGTATATAGTTAGTATTGCATTTAACCACTCCACATTTGTCTGTCACTGATCCACCATCTTCAGAGATTCTGCCCATAGCATGCATAGCAATGTGGAAACTCTATTTTTACCTTGCAATTATTTTAATTTTTTCTATTCTATTTAGAGCACTGCTTCTGTACCTGTTCACTCATCTTAATTGTGCCTTTCACTCCTCTTAATTGAAAGGCCTGTGAGCATGTAAATTACTCTTTTTCTTTGCCAGACTGAAAGTGTCAGCATCATACAAAAGGCAAATTACATTCTGACTGTTCCAATCAGTCTTTTCACTTGACGAGTCTTGCATTTCTAGAAACATCTTCCTGACTAGGTCAGCAAACATTAGCAACAATGGGAAAGCTAACCATTAGCTCTGCTGATTTAAATATTATAATGGTTTTGAAAAGCAACAGTAGCATTGATCCACTTTGCAAAATCACAGTGTGATTCAGAACTTAAGTGTTGCATTTATTTGCATTCTTTCTTCTCACCTGCCTTTTTCTTAGTATGAATAAATCGGTAGAACAGATGGTGGACGATTATCAATAAAAGGCGTTTTTAGCCTCAGTGTGAATTCACTATGCTCAGTCAATAAGTATTGCTTAGCCACCTGCTCATTTATTACATTCGAAAGGACTCATTCTTGTTTTAGGTACTTCCTGGTAGAACAATTAAACCATTTTTCTTAAGAATTAAAGAACAGAGACACCATGCACTTTTCCCATAGCTGTACAAACAAGACAGCATAAGCACGTAGACATATATTGCATAATATACACTACATATTTATAATTTTATTGATCTTTAATTTTATTTATGTGTTTATGTATAATACATTTTGAAGTAAAATAATAATTTGTGACTATAATGTAGCAAAATTGGACTAACTTCCAAAGAATAAAAAGCTCAAGATTGAATCATAAGTCAAGAGCTGTACATCCAAAAAGGTATAGCATATTTATGATTAGCTTAATATTTTATTAAATATCTGAAGGCATATGTATATTAACATGTCACTATTACATGTATTCAAAGCATATTTTGGGTAAAGCTATTAAAAACACATTTTTTGGAAAGAATATTATCTTTGATAAAATATTAAGCCAGGAGGAAACCTTGAAACTTTCTAAGATCTTCATTAAACAAGTGAAGAATATGAAAACAGAAATATTGCACTGTCAATACAATTCATTCAAATTTTTCTCTATAGGATTTAGCACTTGTTTTATTAGCATACTTAATATTTTATAGTATATTCTCTAGAGTTGTTAACTAATTTTAAGAAATAAATGTTTTAAAGCATATTATTCTTGTGATGTTCTATAGCCAAGAGGCAATTTTGTACTGTGACAGGGAATTGGGATGTTACCTCTAGGACCAACAAGAAAGAGCTTAAGAGTGTTTTTCTTTTTTGTTTGTTTGTCTGTCTGTTTTTTGGGGGGCATCACTGCCTCTGGTGGTCGTGGGCGCTATCCAGTGCTACTCCTGAGAGCCGCCGCTGGATTTGAACCACCAAACCCGCGGGTTGCAGTTCTGCACTCAACCACTTAAGCCACCGGGGTTCAGCCCCAAGAGTGTTTTTCTAAGATAGCATACAAAATGTTAGTTAGAAGGCCAGCAACTAAAAAGTTATTCATTGGATAAAAATAACATGAAATTATATCAAATTCTCTAAGTTACCAAAATTATCATTTTAATGAAGCTGCCAATGATGGAAAAACTGCCAACAAGCCCACACTTCAACAGCAATTGCAGGCAGAAGTAGAAAAATAAGGAAATTAAATGAAATATAGAAAATAATTCATGTAGTAGGAAAGATTTGGCAATAAACCTGTTGGAGAAGTATATTTCAAAACCAGAGACTTAGCCACTACATTATAGCACTTTTGGAAATGGAGTTTCATTATTTCCCATATAAATTAAATTTCCTACAAGAAAATAATCCCCTTCTGCCCAATTTGAGTGATGTGACACCTCATAATGAAGATGTAAAAACATATATTTGCCACATCTGGAGCTCCAGGTGTTGCTAGCTAAGGTATTTCTGTCCACCAGGAGTCCTTCTGGCTCATTCTGAGGATCATCTGTGATCTCCCATAATTCCTGGATGCATGAGGCTCTTGTATCTGTCTGGTTCTAAGTTGACATAATATCTATCAAACAGTGCAGAGTTATAATCCTCAGCTTTAGAGTTATGTACATGGACAGACATCTGTGTACCATATCTGCTGTTTATAAGGCATTGCGAAGCTCTGTACATCTCTGGATTTTCACATATAAAAAGTGAAGGATAATATTTATTTCCCCTTTAATATTATAAGGATGAAATGACTACTAAAAAATGTCAGGCACCCAATAAGTGTGTAGTGACTGGTGTTCTGAGTTGTAAGTACAAAGGATAATGTATGTGGGAGTATTGAAAATTAAACAATTTATTGAACACATCTGAAGAAATAATTATAGTCAAAATGGTCACTAGAATTGCACTTATATTTTAAAATTATAGCAAATATAATAATTGTACAATGATACTAAAATCATGTATGTGACAAAACATTACATGTAAGCCAAGATGATAGTAAAAACTTATTTTTGCCATTCACAACCATTCTAAATTCTGTGAAAGCTAAATTCTGAAAAAGAATATTCATCTCAAATTCAGCTTTCCACCAATGCATTTACTACAACGTAAAAGTCAGATAGAACAGGGACCACAATTGATGCTTGTTGAGGAATGTTCTTGAATATTTGTGAAAGATTTATTGAGAGTACAAAATGGGAGAAGGGCTTTTCAGTGAATCAAAGGTAGATAAAATTCAGAAAAGTCTTCAAAAAAGAAAAATCCTAGAGAAGGGAAAAATCATAGTTTGGAAATATTTCATTATACAGAGTGAGATAAATATTTTGAAAGCTAAAAAGCTTAAAACCAGGAAGGGTGTTAGAAAAATGTGATTATATTAGGTTTCATACAAATGATTACAAATTTTGGTATTGAGAAAGAAAAGTTGATATTAGTAATGACAATGACTGCTATTCTATAATATCCCTGAGATGACCTGAAAATATAACAATATGTTATTTATGGGCTATAAATTGAGTCACTAACTGCAAAGCTAGTAGTTCAAAACTATCAGCTGTTCCTCAGGACAAGGAAGCTTTCTACTCCCATGAAAAACTATAATTTCAGAAACCCACAGGGAGGTTCGGCTTTGCTGTACAGGATTGATAGAAGAGTCAGAATAGACTTTATGCCAGCAGCAGTAAAGATCATTAAAAAGAAATACTCAAAAAACCCAGAGGTGAAGATGACTATGTTTTTTAGTCAAATCATCTACTTTTTTGTAGGTGTGACTGGGGTAGTACATTGACTCCTCTGTTTGTTTGCTAGTTTTGGTGGTTTACTTCTCAAAAAGTTTGATTGAGATGATGCACACCATGCTATTCAATGGCTCAAGCATATTATGAGGAGTCACACACTCATCACTGCAGTCAACTTCAGAGCATTTGCTTCCTCCTTCTACCCATTGCTGTTAGTGCCCCATGGCCTTGCTCTCCTGTCCTCTGCACACCAGGTCCCCATGGATCCAGTTCTGTCTTCATAGATCCACCTCTACTGACTTCCCTGTCCAGAAAAACAAAACAAATAAAACGAAGACAAAACCAAAAAGGCACAGCAGGGAATAAAACCAAAAAAGCTCAGTCAAAAAGAAGGCAGAAAATATTTTAAAACTAGAATAAACTCAGAATGCATCAAAAGAGAGGTCACATGGCAAAGTGCTACATTCCAAGGTGACTACAGTTGCTAAAATCCACTGTGTTATACTCTGTCCCACAGTAAGCTATTCACATTCCTGAATGATGGGCAGTAGGGAGTTCCCAGCGGCTCAATTTCCAGAGACCCAAATGCCAGGACCAACCATGCCATGCTGCAAACCAGGTGTGCGGTGTTTAGGCTCTCACACTGCCTCCCCGCCTCCCCCCACAACATGCTTGCATTTTCTTATTTACAAACCTTGACTCACACAGGTGCGTGCGCTCCTTCCCTGTGCACATAGATCTTTATTTTATTTTAAACTTTTTATTGTGATTTCAGTGAAAATGTACAGGGCAAAATAACTTCCTATTGAATAATTCTGCTTGTAATTCTAAGCCAGTTTGGGCCACGCTGATGGAGAGTCGGTCACTGACTAGATGGGTTCTCTGTCTCCCAGCAAGCTGCCTGCGTTAAGGTCCCTGCTGTGCTCTGTCATTGGCTAAGAGCTGCAATTGACGCCAATACAATGATGGGTTCAGACTATGAGGAGATCTCAGAGACACATGCTTTGAGTCACTGCGTCCTGTTTTGTGCATGCGAGCTTCTGTGATTGTCTTTTTTTCTTTCTGTCTCAAAGAGTTTCATTGACATCTGTTTCTAATTAACAGCAATTTTGTCAATAGTAAACAAATTTCAATGAAAATTAAAGAAAGAAAATACTAAAGGACCCTAAAGAATGATAAAGAACTATTTTGATATAATTAAAGACAGAAGAGATGAATAAATATTAACATTTCATTATGTCAGTTCTAAATTATTTCACATATACATTCCCCTCACAATAACTATTAGATGTTGGTGATAATAAGACCTGCATTATGTAGATGAGAATTTAGGAATCAGAAAATGAGTAAATTGTCTAAGAAAAAATAGTTCTAATAGTGATTTAACTGGTGTTGTTACTAATGTCATCCTTATACTCTGCCAAGATGCCTACAAGAGGAGCAAAAGACCCAGAGCTGAGTGCCACATTCCAATGAATATGCTTTTGTGTTGCTTGTTAAGACTATAGTGCATCCACATTGTCTTCATGGTTGGGTGTTTCGTGGTAGGAACTGCTCACCCACTCCGGTTTCTGTGGAGACAAGACCCATACTCCCTCCCTGGGTGGATTAGTGCCCCATTCCCTCAGTTATCCT
>PVJH01021003.1:0-39634 GCA_004026705.1 Nesogale talazaci
TGAATGCATATTATTTCTTCTAAAGAAGCCTCGGCTCACTCCTTCTAACCTACACTGAACTTTATGGTTTCAATGACAGAAACTGCCCCCCTCCCCACTCTATCTGTAAGAGTTCTTGAAGCATAAAGAGGATGGTGATTTTACTCCGTTTTCAAATACAAGGTGGCTTTTTTAAAAGTTCATGAAAATGTGGAATTAAAAAACATAATTTCCCCACAAACTTTCTGAAAAGCTTACACTTTATCTGTTTTTACTGTATATCTAATGGGTAAACTTTTAAATGGGATCCCCAAAGCTCCCACCATAACAAGTTTGCAGTTCAGTTATACACGTCTTGTCTCAATGAACAGTTCAGAGTATGCTACTAAATCAGAATTGCACATTTTGGAGAATTAATGATGGAGGTGGGAAACACAAAAACTGAAGACAGTTGTTCGATAGCGATTCACTTACATAATCTAATGGGATCTAACTATTGGCCCCAGCTGCTGTTTGAAACTTCTCTGACTCCTGGTGTCCCCATTTGTGTCCATGGAGATTTCAATGGCTACTTTTCAGAAGCAGACCTTGAGGTCTTTCTTCCAAGGCACCTCTGGAGGAGCAGAACCTACAACTTTAGGTTAGCATAAAAGAGTGCTAAGCACTTCCACCACCCAGGGAGGGCTGTAACAAGGAGAAAGCAATGCCAACTGGAAGGGCATCTGCTTTCTGAGAGGCAGTAAAACAGTGCATTTACAGTGTTAGACCAAAGTAAGCTTGCTGAGCTAAGGAAAATGAAGCTATGCATCTTCTTTTTGTTTTGGTTTCTATGAAAACTTTATAGTCTTTATTGGCCTACTGAATTTTTTACAAAGGTAGGACACCACCTCCATACACATATTAGAAAACCTTTCTTCACATGACGTAGAATTTCTAACCGACAGATTTGTAATAAAAATTGATGTGAGCACACTATGGAGTGGACACATAGATGAAGTTCCCTTGCACTGCTGCTTTGACAAGGATTAGGTGCCCTCCCTAAAAAATAATCCCACAAAAATTGCTCCTCACTCCCCTTGACCTTGCAACAGTGTAGCAAAACCACATATAAATAACTGTTCATCAACTTGTTATTTAAAATATATGCTGCAAAACCAACAGACTTTTCTTGTGTTATGCACGCTTATTTTTTAAAGCAAATTTTAGTTTGGAATAAGGAGCTCCTAGTTCATATTCTCGGAAAAGAATGTACACGTTGCTGTAAACTGTAAAAGTGCGCTTCCTTCAAGATCTGGTTGATGCGTAAATAGGAGCCTTGACATACATCAATCTCCTCAGAGACGAACTGAGAGTTGTTAGGGGTGGGCTCAGTAACAATCTGGTTTAAACTGCTTTCTGGTCTTCTTGTTGGCTCATGATTATTAATGCTGCCACTGCTCCTGTCATTATTATTGCTTGAAAACTGGAAAGAAGACAACAGAAATGAGATCACTACTATGTGGTTACTATATATAATACACACATACACGTATACGTATATATTCTATTCAGTCTGGAGAATAACAGCATCAGACTCTATGCTTTGGCTTCATAGACTACAAAGTACACCCACTTAGGAGATTTCATTCTAACCTCAAAACAACCCTGTAAAGTAAGTTTGGATTAAAAGCCCCAATTTACAAATGAGGAAACTGAGATCACTGATGTAATCTGATCACTGATGTGTTCAGAGAACTAGAAAGTGGCAAGGTGAAGATTTAAACACAGGGCATCAAACTCCAGAGGATGCCTTCACGCATCTTTTGTCCATATTTGCATCATTTATTTGAATAATTTGCATCAGAGAAGGAAGCATTGGACTTAAAGAAAGAGCAAGCATCGGTCAATGCTACAGGCTGTCGTAACAGGTCTGCCTATAACAAATGAGATGGTTTCTGGGTACTGCTCTTGTTGTTGTTGTTGTTGTTGTTGTTAGCTGCCCTTGAATTGGCTCTGACACATACCGACGCTGTGCACAGCAGGATGAAACACCGCTCGGTCCTGCACCAGCCTCACAATTGACCCTGTGCTAGGGTCGATCATTGCAGCCGCTGTGTCAATCCATCTCATTGACGGCCTTTCTTTCTTTTGCTGCCTCTCGACTTCACCAAGCGAGACTCTCCTGACAACATGTCCAAAGGACGTGAGAGCAAGTCTGGCCACCCTTGCCTCTAAGAAGCACTCTGTCTGTACTTCTTCCAAGACAGATTTACTTGTCCTTTTAGCACTCCATGGTATTTTTTTAAACTAATCATTTTATTGAAGTGCTCTTGCAACTATTGTAACAATCATCATTCAATTGTATTAAGCATACTTGTACATATGTTGCCATCATCATTTGCAAAACAATTTTGTTCTACTTGAGCCCTCGGTATCAGCCCCACTCCCCCCCCCCCTTCCTCCCACAGCCTTCTACCCGCGTGAATCCCTGATCAATTATATATTATTATAACTTCATGTCTTACACTGCCCTTTGTCTCCCTTCACCCACCTTTCTGTTATTCGTCCCCCCCCCCTCCGGAGGGGGGGGGGGAACGAAGGGCTATATATCCAACCTTGTGATTGGTTCCCCCTTTCTCCACCTCCCGCCTCCATGGTACTATTAATATTGTTCACCAGCAGCACAATTCAAACTCACCTACTGTTCTTTCGTGTTCCTTATTTAATGTCCAACTTTCACATGTACATGTATGTATTGTTGTTGTTGTTGTTGTTGTTAGGTGCCCCCGAGTGGGGTCTGATTTTCACATGCATATGAAGCAATTGAAAATATCATGGCTTGGATCAGTCTCATTTTAGTCCTCAAAGAAACATCCTTGCTTTTCAATATTCTAAAGAGGTCTTGTGCAGCAGATTTACCCAAGGCAGCACATCTTTTGATCTCGTGACTGCTGCTTCCACGAGCATTGATTGTGGATCCGAGCAAGACAAAACCCTTGATAACTTCGTTCTTTTATCCAGGTATCATGGTGTTACCTATTGGTCGTGCTGTGCACATTTTGGTCTTGCTGACATTGAGCTGTAATTCATACTGAAGGCTGCAATCCTTGGTCTTCATCACCAAATCCTTCAACTCCCTCCTCACGTTCAGCAAGTAAAGTTGTGTCATCTGCATATTGCAAATTGTTCTAAGTATTCCTCCAATCCTGATGGCATATTTTTCTTCACATAATCAAGGTTCTCTGATTATTTGTGCAACAAATAGACTAAATAAGTATAGTGATAGGGCTGAGCCCTGGCGGCGGAGTGGTTGTGTGCGGGACTGCGGCCCACCGGGTTGGCGGTTCAAATCCAGCAGCAGCTCTCCAGGAGTAAGGTTGGGCCTCCTACTCCCACCAGAGGGCAGTGATGCCCACCCCCCAAATAAATAAGTATGGTGAGAGGATACAACCTGACACACACCTGTATTGATTTTAAATCGTGCAGTGTTCCCTCCCTTCTTCTGTTTGCACGCCTGTCTCCTGATCCATGTGCAAGTTCCTCATGAGCACAATGAAGTGTTCTGGAATTCCCTTTCTTCCCAAGGCTACCCATAGTTTTTTTTTTTTCTTTTAATGATCCACATCAAATGCTTTGGCATAGTCAATAGAATACAAGTGAACATCTTTCTGGTATTCTCTGCTTTCAGCCAAGATCCCCCTAGCATCAGCAGTGATATCCCTTGTTCCACCATCCCCTTCTAAATCTAGCCTGAACTTTTGGCAATGTATTGTGACAACTGTTGTTGGATGGTGTTCAGCAAAATTTTATGTGCATTTGTGTGTTAGTCCAGGTTGACTAGAGAAACAAGTCCAGAGTCTCGCATATGTGTATAAGAAAGAGCTTTATATCAAAGAGTAATTGTATATAAAGAAAACATCCCAGCCCAGTCCAGATCAAGTCCGTAAGTCTGATATTACTCCATAAGTCGATACTAGTTCATAAGTCACTCTTCAGACTCATGGAATTCACATGCAATGGTGGACAATACACGGAGATCACAGGCTGGTGGGGACAGTCTTGTGGATCCAATGGCGGGGGATGCATCTCCAAGTCTCTGGCTACCATCAGCATGGTTCCATGTGGCTCGTCAACAGGAAGGTGAAGCAGAGAGAGTGTGTGGCCCGCCTCCCAGGAGAAAGAGAGGAAGTTCCTAGAATCCTGATGAGAAAGCCACACCCACAAGGAAGCATCATCAGGCTGTGACCTGACTGACAGGCTAGACTCCACCCCATCCACTCTTATCACCCTCAAATTGACACGAGATTATGTAACTACCACAATGTGATAATGAATTACATTGCTCTATAATTGGAGTATTTTGTTGGGTCACCTTTATTAGGAATGGGTATAAATATGGATTTCTTCCAGTCAGATGGCCAAGTAGCTGCCTTCCAAATTTCCTGGCATAGACGAGTGAGTCCTTCCAGTGCTTCACCAGCTTGTTGAAACATTTCATTTGGCATTCTATCAATTCCTGGAGCCTTGTTTTTGTCTAATGCTTTCAGTATAGCTTTAACATCTTCCTTCAGCACAACTGGCTCCTGCTCATATGCTACCTCACAAAATGGTTGAATGTTCACCAGTTCTTTCTGGTGCATTTATTCTGTGTATTCTTTCCATCTTCTTTTGATGCTTCCTGCATCAGTCAATGTTTTTCCCATAGGATCTTTTAATGTTCCAACTTTGACGTTTGAATTTGTTCTTGAGTTCTACACGGTCAGTGGGTTCTCAAGTTTTGGTTTTCTAACTCTTAAGTCTTAGTGCTCTTCATTACAACATTTGACTATCTTCTTCAGTTTCTTGACTTCATCCTTTCTTCCATTTTCCTTGGCTACTCTAAGAACAAGAGCATGTTTCAGAGTCTCTTCTGACATCCACTTTGATCTTGCCTTTCTTTCCTGTCGTTTTAATGACCTTTCGCTTTCTTCACGAATGATGCTCTTGATGTCCTTCTATAGCTCATCAGGTCTTCTGCCATTACTGTTCAATGTGCCAGATTTGCTCCTCAGGGGTTCTTGAAATTCAGGTGCAATAGACTCAAAGTCACATTTTAGCTCTTGTAGACTTCTTCTAATTTTCTTGAGCTACAACTTGAACTTACCATGTATACTCGCGGACAAGCCAACCCAAATATCAGCCACCTAATTTTACCACAAAAACTGCATTAAAAAATGTGCTGAAAAACTGGGCTTATACACGAGTATATACGGCACATTGTGAGTAATTCATGATCTGTTCCACAGTCAGTCCCTGGCCTGATTTTACCTGCTAATATTGCATTTCCCCTCGGGTTTTCCCATAGATATATAGAGACTATTTGAATTCTATGTATTCCATCTGTGGAAGTCCTGTATAGAGTCACTGCTTGTGTTGTTGAAAAAAGGTATTTGCGATGAACAAGTGATTGGTCTTACAAAACCCAATCATACGATCTCTAGCTTTGCTTCTTGCAAAGACCATATTCTCCAACTTCTTTGCTCCTACCTTTTAGTTTCCAACTTTTGTATTCCAGTCACCAAAAATTATCAGTGCATCTTACTTGCATGTTTGATCAATTTCAGAATGAAGATGCTGGTATAATTCTTAAATTTCTTTGTCAATAGCTTTAGTCATTGGTGTGGAAGCTTGAGCAATGGTTCTACTGACTCAATTTCTTTATCTATGGCTAGATATTATCCTATCATAGACACTATTGTACTTTAAGATAGATCATGACATGTCCTTTCTGATAATGAATGCACCGGTTCGTTAAAGTAATTAAATAAGCAATGAGATACAACTTACAAACAAACATGTGACAATTGTGCATTTATCACCTGGTAAGTAATGGCCAAATGAATTCAGGTGACAGAGTTATCAGTAATAGCAATCAAATTGTCATAAGGGCTTAATATCAAAGGGAATTCAACAAAAGATGTTCCTGGATCAGAGGGCAAAATTCTCTCCACTGGTAAAAACTAGTCAACTTCTTCTCATTCAAATATTAGGTAGGCTATTGCACTGGATAAGAAACCTACCACTAAAGTACTTGGGTTCCTGTTAGTTGATATTCCTTATTGTTTTAAGGTACAGAAACTGTGTGAAAAGTAAAGCAAGAACTAGGAATGCTTCCTAAGGAATTGAGTTTTCATCTCAGCCAAAATGCTGTGGAGGCAGCATCTGACCTCTTCTGACTTGAACAAGGGAAGGACAGTCAAACTTAACGTCAGCCCAGGGTCAATTCCTATGAGGTGAAGATCACACTCCAACCTTGTTCATCAGTTCTCAAACTATCCAGTCCTCTTTACCTCTCTGCTGGGTTTGATAATCCATGACAATGTCCACATAGCAGCCACCGTTCATACTCTTGTTGATTAGGGATGTCAACAGGTTACAATTAAGAATTAGAACTCCTGAGGATACAATTTTGTTTGCTCAGGAACAGATCTTAACAGACATGCCTACAGGAACCGACTCTCTCTGGTCCTCAGCCTCTGAGCTACCCAGTCCCTGTCCTTTGCCCTGCTCAGGCAATATTACAAAGTTCTTTCAGTGCTCCCGAAGAATGCCCAAAAGGCACCTCACTCTGCCATAAGCCTCAGCCCCAAGGAGCTCAGTTCTTAACTTCATGGGTTAACAAAACTAACTAACAATGTGTACCTGGAGGTGCCTGACTCTGCAAGCAGCTCACTTCCCAAAGGAAAGGCATGGAAAGAACTGAGACCCTTAAGCTGATGCCAAGCACCAAGGTCCAGTGGACGGTCTGAACTTAACTGTCAGGGCTTGATGAATGAATTTAACAAAAGCTCAAAGGATCCCTGAGAAACATCAGAGAAGTGGAGGAAGCCAAGTTTTAGTGAGTAGCTGTAACAAAGGAGATGGAAAAAAGAGGCAGTGTATAAAGATCACAACTGGGAGGTAAGGAGAGAGAAAAGAATCAGCAACTCGAGGGAAAAAATAAGGCAGGAAGGGAGGACAGAAACCTTAGTAGGCTAATGAAAGAATCAGTGGATAGATTAAAAAAAAAGAATCAGTGGATAAGTGAAATATGAAGAGATGAGGAGGAATAGCAATTACTTATCTCCATCAAAAGAAATGGAATATATATGGCATTTATAATATAAAATTGTGAAGGTCTTCATAAGTGTATAGCAGATGTACCAAGTAGTTGAGTTTCTTTCAAGGCCTAGCTTCCTCTCACCTCCATCCCATTCCCTATATCTCAGTGCTTTTCACATATGTGAACCTCAAGAGAAAGAAAAGGAAGAAAAAAACCAAAAAATTCCCCCCCCCCCTAGTATGTATTTCATCCCTGAAGAAATTAGAAGTCAGAAACAGAAATAAGTGAAATGGATTATCACTTACCAAATCCAGATCACTGAAGAGTAGATTATGTGAAAGTATGCCAAATTTTCGCTTTAAAATCCATACATTAAATAGCAAGCACTTCAATCAACCAGACATCTTTTTTTTTTAATTTCAGCCCTTTTCAGAACAGCATAGTAGAAAAGTGAAAACATTTAACATAGGATTTCTTCTAGGTTGTGGTTCAATTGGAAAGACACATAAACTAAAGCAACAAAATATTATGATTTAAGGACAAAAAAGAAAGGTTATAAATTACTAGAACACAAGTTACTTGCAAAAATATCATTAAACCGGAATTCTACGGATAGTTTTTTCAATGGTCTATGAACTTCTGACAACAACAAAATTTGTTATGTGCATGTGTGGGTGGGGGGTTCTTTTTTGTGAGTGGAGCAATACGCTCAACAGATTTTCAAAGGGTGTGTGATTTTTTTTAAAAGTGATAAATGAAATTAACCTTGTGGAAGTTTCTTAACTTCAGGGCACAGACTGGATAATTTAGCTTAGTCAATCAATGAATAGGAAAAGACCATGTCTCCTACCTCTGTATCCAGAGAATCCTGGTAGGCGTTGCTTTTACTCATTTTGGCCTGGGGCAAATGATGGTTGTCATCTTCATTACCTTTTCTTCCTCTTTTCCTGAAAATAAATCACAAAGAGAGTGGGGCAGAAGTACTTAAATTTCACCATCTGCCACCCCAGGGAGACAAAGTCCAAAGTGCACCATCCCCAAGCAGGGAGAGGAAAATTACAAAACACGAACACTGAGCCAAGCTGATGAGTCTGATTTCTCAAATCCCATTTCCCAATTTTAAATGAACGAAGTCAGTGAAAGGACAGGAAGAGTTTTATGACTCTCTTATTAAGCTTTACCTAAGTAAACTCATTGTCCTCTAGCCCCAAAATTATAATTCCAGGCTACATCATTCTAACCACCTCCATAGAAAAACCCTTAGACTGGTGTGGCTGCCGGTGCCTATTTAAGTTTCAAGTCCTTAGCAAAGTGTTGTAGGGACGAACACTGGAGAGCATTTCCTTGTGTCATGGTAACTAATTACTGTTGTTTCATCAGGTAGGTATTATGACATTACGGTTACTTCACCTATGAGATTATAGCACAAGCTACTTGACATTTCCAAGGCTCACTGATGAAGGAGACCATATTTGAAGAAACAGTACATATTTACAAAGTGTCCCCCCAAAATGTGTGTCAACTTGGTTAGGCCAGGATTCTCTGGCAATAGTGTGAAGTGGCAGTTATGCGATGATCCCCTATGATGGGATTTGACTTGATAAATCAATAAGAGGATTGAGGGTAGGTTGTAGTACGCTTAATCCTGTCAGAGTGCTGCTCCTATATAAAGCTCAAAAAACCAAACTCACTGCCACTGAGTTGATGCTGATTCATAGCGACCCCATAGGACAGGGTAGAACTGTTTCGTGAGTTTCCGAGACTCTTTATGGGAATGGAAAGCCCTGTCTTTCTCCCTTGGAGCAGCTGGTGGCTTCAAACTGCTGACCACTATGCCACCAAGAGGGCTTTTCCTGCTGGTGGCTGGCAACATCTTTGATCTAACATGAGATGAAAGGAAAGGATGTGAGCAGAGAGAGAGTGACCTCCTCCTCCTACTACCAAGAAAGAAGAGACAGGTGTGGTGTGGAGTGTATCCTTTTGACATAGGGTCCCTGTATTGGGAGGCTTCTAGGTCCAGGGGAAGAGTGCTAGCATGACACAAGGAGCTCTCCAAGAGATGTCTGATCCACAGATGTTGAAAGGAGACAAAGATCTTTCCCCAGACCCGACAGAGAGAGAAAGCCTTCCCCTAGAGCTGGCACTGTGGATTTGGACTTCTAGCCCCGCAAAGTGTGAGGGAAAACACATGCTTATTAAAACTATCTACCTGCATGTACACAGGTACAGATAAGAGCTCATGACACACGAAATCCAAGTCAGACAACCGCCTCAGGAACAGAAATGGGAGTGGCAATGCCAGGAGGGTGGGGGAAGGTGGGGAGAGAGGGGAGGAAAGGGGAAGTGATCACAATGATCAATGGACACATCACCACCACCACCACCACCACCACCACCACCACCACCACCTCCACCAGGAGGACGAACAACAGAAACCGTGGGGGGAGATATGAAAATAATACTAATTTATAATTTATCAAGGGGTCACAAGAGTGAGAGGGGGGAGGGGAGGGAAAAAAAGAAGAGCTGATACCAAGGGCTCAAATAGAAAGTAACAGTTTAGAAAATAATGATGGCAGCATATGTACAAATGTGCTTGACACAATTGGTGCCTGGATTGTTATAAGAGCTATAATAGCCCTCCATAAAATGATATTTAGAACATCAGCAACAACAACGGCAACAACACATTCTTCACTTGCGGTATTTCTCCTATGGTACCACTTAAGTCGTATCAGACCTCAGTGAACTAGCTGCCAAGGCACCATGCATTCTGACATTAGCTTTGTCATTCATTAGCTTTGCAATTTTGTTAGACTTTAGGATGCATTAACTTGTCTCGCTGTTCTCCCTTTAGAAGCAAGTGATTAAAGCCATTCTAATTGAAATGTTTTAAGTAAAATGGAAGGTTAAATGTGTTGTTGTAGTTAGGGACTGTCATGTCCAGTCTGTTCTGATGCATAGCAACCATACAGACAAGAGAAGGAAACACTGCCCACAACCGTATTTCCACGGAAGGGAATTGCCCAGTCCTGAGCGATACTAACAATCATTGTATTTGATTCCACTGTGTGAGTCCATCTCATCAAGGGCCTTCCTCTTTTTTGTTGATGCTCCACTTTACCAAGCACAATGTCTTTCTCCAGGTACTGGATTTTCCCGATAACATTCCCATTCTCCTCAGTGTCATCCGTATTTTGTTGGGCTTCATAATTCCAGGTCATTGTCCATATCATAACAATGCTTCACTTGTTCGTCTCCAACTGCCCTATGAAAACGTCTGTTCAGCTCTTTGATTTCATCACTTGTTCCATTTGCTTTCGCTACTCTAAACAGCAAGGTTCAGAGTCTCTTCTGACCTCCACTTTGATCTCTTCTTTCTTCCCAGTCTTTTAAATGACCTGTTGCTTTCTTTGTATATGATGCTCTTGATGTCACCATTAAGAGCTTGTCCGGTCTTCTGTCGTTAGTGTTCAGTGTCCCAAATTCATTCTTGAAACACTCAAGGTAGTATTTTGACTTCCGTGGACTTGCTTTCATTTTATTGAGCTTCAACCTGAACTAACGTAGAGGCGATTGGTGGCCTGTCCCACAGTCAGCCCCTGCCCTGGTTCTGAAAGATGACATCAAGCGGCTCTATTGTCTCCTCCCACAGATGTAGCCAATTTGATTCCTGTGTATTCCACCCAATGAGGTCCAAGTGTACAGCTGACATTTATGTTTTTGGAAAATGTATTTGCAACAAAGAAGTCACGGTCTTGCAAAATTCTATCATGCAATCTCCAGCTTCATTTGTGTCACCAAGGCCATATTTTTCAACTACTGACTCTTCCTACTTTTTTTGAACTTTTGCGTTTTGATTGCCACTAATTATCGCTGCATCTTGACTGCACTTTTGATCCATTTCAGAATGAAGAAATAGGCACAATTCTCTATCTTTCATCAGTAGCTTTATTGATTGGTGTCTAAATTTGAATAATAGTATTAACTGGGCTGCCTCGTAGGTGAATAGATATTATGCTATGGCAGACAGCCCTGCATTTCCAGATAAATGCTGATATCTTTTGTTGTTGTTGTTGTTGTGCTTTGGGCTGCTCTAACCAAGATTATGACACAGATGTTTGACTAAACAGGCCCATTTCTTTATTTACAACAGTGGATGTATTCTGGTCTTTCTTGTGAAGAGTATATACATGCCCGAGAGATTGCACACACAGGACAGTGTTAGGACACTAGGGATGAGGTGTATTTGAGAATTTCTCCAAAGGCCTAGGGATAGTCACACAAATCGCTCCTGCCCCAGAATCGGAGGCTATCTCCCTTGGCACCAGAATCATTGCACTGACCTCTCCCTTGGATGGTAATGGATAAAGAATAAGCCCTACCTACTCTTCATGCTTCTTTCTCTAGGCCGTCTCTGAGGCATTTTTCCCCTCTCAAAAATGTTTGTAATTATTGGGAAAACTGCATGTTCAGCCCCATGTTCCCTATCAGTAAGTTATCAGGCTGCAGGTTTTGAGATTATAATTCTTGTAGACTCCCTTTAATGACCCGATATAAACCACAGTTGGGTCTACTTATTTCCATAATTTCATTTCTTTCCAACCTCCCACTAATCTCTGGGAATTTAAGGACAGAGAATAATCTTAGAGATCGAATGCACCAACAAATTTCAAACTCCTTGTGAAAGGAAAAACCAGTCAACCAACCGACCCCCAAACAAACAAAAGAAACCACACACACCCCCCCTAAAGATTAAAAGGGGGGCTTTCTGTGCTGAGAACAGGCGCTCTTTAGATCTCTCTCGCCCCGATTTTGACTGACTAAGAGCTCATAAAATAGGCAGATCTGGTGGAGCCAAGACTAGAAAGGAAGTTCTCTTGAACCCTGGCCCAAGACACTTCCCTCACGGGATTGTGGGCAAAGCAAAAATTAGCACGTATCAAAGAGCTTCTTGAATGGTACAGAAACTCCCAGTATAAATGATTTCAGATTGTGTGGGTATAGTAGGTTAAAACGAAACTTTTCTTTTCTATGAGATCCCCACCCCCAGGGGTGCTCACACTTTTTCAGCATGGGAGCTCCTTATAAAATGATCAAGTCAAAATGCTCCTTATAAAATGATCAAGTCTAAATGATCAAGTCAAAATGCTCTACCAACTACAAAAGTGCAAAGCATATATTTATTTTATTTATTACATTTATTCATAAATGCAGTGAGAAGTCTTTATATGTACAATGTATATTCATGTGCCTTGCATAACCGCATGAGTCCATATTGCACAACACAACACAGCACAAGTAACTATGTACATTTTTGGTCATCACCTGAGTTTACTCTGAGTACTTGCACTGAATGGAATGAGCCAGGGGTGCATAGTCCGGACTTCAGCTGAATGTCGACTTGTAGTGGCAAAAGCTCCCATTCCATATGCAAGTGATATACTTTTGCCTCCTTACTTGGTCCAGTTCCACCACTTGTTTGAATACCCTTTCTTACGTTTAAGAGAAAAAAAAAAACAAACCACCACGGTCTGAAAACCGGAGATAACTTAGCTTGTCAGTTTCGTCGCACTTGGCGCAGTTGTTTGCGCGTGCGTCTAAACCTAAACCTAAGATTGCATCTGATTGGCTGCGCTGTATACTCAATTAAGTATAAAAATATCGGCTTACATCTATTGTTTTTAATGTCGTGTGATCTATCCACACTACATTTGCGATTGACGAATTGAGCACCCCTGCCAAGACCCTTTAGGAATTTAACTGGACTTATAGCAAGAACAAGGCTGAGAGGTCAGGATGACTTTATTAAAAAAAACCCAACCCAACCCACTGCCATTGTGTTGATTCTGACTCAGAGCGACCTTATATGGGGATTTCTGGGGCTGTAAATCTTTACTGGAATGTCTCGAGAGTCCCGTCCTTCTCAGGGGGACTTGAACTGCCAACCTTGTGGTGAGGAGCCCTCCACTTAGCCCATACTACTACCAGGGCTCCTTTGCTTCATGTATACTTCTTACTGGCTCTGCTTAAGGAGCCCTGGCAGCATAATGGGCTATGCATTGAGCAGATACCCACAGGCCAAGAGTTTGAACCCATCAATCACTCCGTGGGAGAAAGATGAGGTTTAACACTTTTAAAAGTCTCAGAACTGCAGGCAGTTAGTTCTACTCAGTCCGTTCAGGTTGCTAGAGTCTGAATAGTGGTTGAGGGTTTGAATACACACGATGGCAGTGAGGGTTTTGTTTTTGTTCTGCTTGCTTCATCTACATGTCTTCATAAGAAAAAAACAAACAAAAACAAAACAAAACCCTATCCATTTGTCACCTGTGTCAATTCAGACTTGTGGCCACGCCAAGCATGTCAAAGTAGAGCTGTGCTCATAGGGTCTTCAATGGCTGATTTTCTAGAGAAGGTCACCGGATTTTTTGTTTTGTTTTCATTCATTACCCCTTTGAGTGGACTTAAACCTCAAACCTTTTGGCCCAGTACATTAATCTTTTGCACTACAGGCCCACTATATGCTTCATACTCAGGTAACAACATATCCTCGGTTGGTGGTGCTAATGGTATTTAAGCTGGCCTCTGACTCAGGGCAGCCAATGCACAAAGGACCACATGTTGCCCTGTCCCAAGACATTGCCATGGTCACCTGTGGATCAGTAGACCCTGTGACCCATAGGATTTTCCTTGGCTGATTTTTGAAGTATACCGATTGCTAGGCTATTTACCCTTGTTCATCTTCGTCTGGAAGCTCTGCTGAAACTTGCTCAGATTCGTAGCAAAATGCAAGCCTTCACTGACAGGTGAGTGATGTCCAGGTATGAAATGCATCAGCCACCATTCCGAGGTCTCTCTCATGAAAGAGGAGAACTCTACCACGGAACACCCCTCGTCCTGCTAGTTCCATTAGCATGTCAGTAGTTGGGCCCCTAAATTCAATATTCTGAGCCTCTGAGTGTTATGAGTAGTTAAGCACTCCATACCGCCCTAGAATACTGACAGTTCCAACCAGAGTTGGAGATCTACTTCCCAAAAGACCACAGCTTTGGAAGCGCTATGAAGCTGTACTACTTTACACACAGGCGCGCGCACTCACACGGGGGATCGGCATGAGTGGGACTTGACTCCTTGTTAGCAAGTAACAAGGGGTTCATAATGAATGGCTTCTTTTTTTTTTTTTTTGGCATCACTGCCCTCTGGTGGTGGGAGTAGGAGGCCCAGCCCCACTGCTGGAATTGAACCTCCATCCCAGTGGGCCGCAGTCCCGCGCACAACCACTATGCCACCCGGGATCAGCCGAATGTCTTCTTTATATACCCTTCTCCCCACCATTTGCTGTGGTTGTCACCTGAGGGTTGCTTTTTCAAGGCAGGATGTTGCCTTGAAGTAAGCATATGCACCTCAATAAATTTAAAACTCACCTGAGTGAATGAAACGTACCACAAAATAGAATTAACAATCATCTCTGGGTGATGGCGCTGTGGATAAAAGGGTAGTTTTGCTGATTGCAGTTAATTAGTCTTCCAGATTTTCCATGATGTGGTTGATGGAGCTCTATATTGAAAATGGTGTTAATGCAGGTCCATAAATGACAGGGACAGAACAGAGATTTCTGCCGTGCTTGCTAAGGGAATGAACACAGGACACTGTGAAACAAGACGTGAACTCCGTGAGAACAGGCCTGGTAAACACCTCAACCCTGAAGCCAGGCCCCAGTGATGCACGCAGAAGTGTACTGGGAGATGATTCTGAAACATGCTGGCCAGGAGCAGAGGCCCAGACCAAAAAAAAAAAAAAAAATGGAAAAAACGTATTTATGAGGCCCAAAGTAGAATAAAGGCACTAATTAGAAAGTTGCTTGACTGTCTGCAGGGCTGCAAAGCCCTCCCAATCGAAAGTGCCATTTAAAATCTCCCAAACAAGCAATGTCCCTTCCCATCAACCTCCCTCGGAGGGAAGTGCATCCTATCTATGCTTCAGGAGTGGGATCCACTTCATTTTTTTTTTTGTTGAAGTTATTCTATATTTCCATAAAACCGTGGATCAACTCTGTAAACTGTGTGGTTTAACTCTTTGTGCAAAAAGCTGTGTATCTCTGGACCCTCACAAAGCACAGGGGTTTGGGGCTTGCCAGGTCCCCAGTGGGCAACAGCGCAGGGCCGAACTGCACACATTAAAATCCAGGGCAAGTTTTAGGGAAGGGAATGATCAGAGCTTTCAGGATGAGGAACTACAGCGGCTAAAGGTCCCAGGCAGTTCCGGAGGGGGGACAATGGCGATTTGAAAAGCAAAGCTAAGGGACAGTGCGCCTGTTGGTAAGGTTTTGTGAGCCAACCCCCCAAGGGGCCTCCTCAGCCAATCTCAGGGCAGCTGGCTTCAAAGGCCCAGGAAGAAGAGCCTCTTTTCTTCTCTAAGGAAAACCTTTGCGCCCTTTTTTTCAAGCACGACGGGCGGGGCAGCGACGCGGCTGCGGCTCGCACACGGCGCCGCACTGCCATCTTCAGGCCAGAGAAACGGGCGGCGGCTACCACAAGGGAGAAAAGGCTGCTTCTCGCTCTTTGTCTGCATTCGGCCTTTAGGCTCACGTACCTGGCTGAACAGGCGCAGCACGTAGCTAGAGAAGTGAAGGCACCAGAAGGGACAGGTTCCAGCCAGGAAAAAAAGGCACGGCAAAGGGTCAGAAACCGGAAACCTCCAGTCCCGCCCTGGTAACCACGGCAACAAACCGGTGACGTCAATCCACCTGGCACTGGCTCCGCCCGCGGGGCGGGGCTGCCTGTGATTGGCGAGCCCAGGGCCTGCCTTTGTCCCTCCAAGGGATCATTGATGAGTGACAAGCGTCCCTCTGGAATGCCCAGGTCCTACCCCTGGAAGGCTCTCCAGGGCGAGACCCTTACCAGTTTCCTGCCACTCTCCCGCCACCAAGCTATCCACCTTAGCTTGCCTTGGGATTGTGCCACTCTCAGGGCACTTGCAGCCCACCTCTTTGCCCTACCGCCTCTCCTTACTCCCAGGGATCACTGCATTCTGGAAGCTGTCCTGGGCAGCCACAGAGTCTCTCAGTCCTTGGGGATACTCTCCTGCATGTCACTCGAGCTTCCATCGTCCTTGTCTTTCCCCCCCCCCCCCCCGCCTCGCCCCCTACCCCCAGTCATCATCTCCCTTTGTTGGTTACCATCTCCTTCCCTTCCAGCTCACTACCTCCAATGCCCCTTTAACTGCAAGGAGACCCAAGTCCTCCCACCTCACTGGGTTTGTCAGCATCCCAAGACCCTTCAGTACTCCACTTAAGCAGAACTACTCAATCCCAGCTGAAGCAAAACACTTTGGCTCTTTCTCCTCTCATCCCCTGCCCAACTCCCCAACACTGAGCACATTCTCTGCACACTCCACAACAACCACCACCACCACCACCACCACCCCCCCCCCCGCACCCACCCCGCTACTGTCTCAGGAAGGAAACCAGAAAAGATCAGTCAGGAACCCTCCCTAATTTCCCAAAAACAAGACTCTGCACTGGTAGTCTATGTTGCCCCTCTGCAGGAAGTGACCAGGTCCTCCTTGAGGCTAGACCTTTCACCTCTGCTCTGGATTCCATACCCATCCTCGGGTGGGGGTGGGTTGCAATTATTCCTCTGTCCTTCTGCAGTAGATCATCCCACCATGTACTGACATGCTATTGTCTCTTGACATAACATCCGCTTCAGCAGTTCAGTCATGTTTGAAAGAGGTTTACAATCATTATCACAATCAGTTCTAGAACATTTTTTTCCTTCTCATACTCATTGTTATTAGCTCGCCGTTCCTCTCCAACCTCCCCTCCCCTTCCATACCCACAATAATGATAACAGTTTGCCTATCCTGGATTTCATATACGGGAAAGCTTGCCAAGCCTGAGAGAAAAAAGCAACCCTTAGGAGAAAAGCAACAATAAAATAATAAACAAGAGAAAAACTCAAACAAAAAGAAAGCAGGAAGTACTGAAAACTAGAACAGGTTTAAAATGGGTCAACAAGAAGTTTCAATAATAAGGTGTTAGATTTTAACCTAACTTGTTCTGCAACAACTCACTTTTCATTGCACACTGCATGAGACAGTTCCTGTCTATGGTCAGAGGGGAGTCACAAGATGTTTGATCCAGAAGTATTTTCCCTTCCAAAGTATAAGGTTTTACCCTACTTTCCCCCAAGGTACTGTCACACATTTCCCCCTTTAATTTAATAAATCATTTTTGGGGGGATTCGTACCACGCTTATCACAATCCATACATGCATACATTGTGTCAGGCACCTTCGTACCCCTGCTGCCATCATCATTCTCAAAGCATTTGCTCTCTGCTTGAGCTCTTGACATCAGCTCCTCCTCTTTAGCCCTCTCTCCCCGCTTCCCCCTCCCTCATGAACCCTGGATAATTTATAAATTATTATTATTTTGTCATATCTTACGCTGCCCGACAGCTCCCTTAGCCCACTCCTCCACTGTCCATCCGCCAGATAGAAGGTTATATGTAGATCCTTGCAATCGGCAATCCCACCTTCCCTCGACCCTCCCGGTGTCTCTACTCTCACCACTGGTCCCGAGAGGTTCATCTGTCCTGTATGTCCAGTTCCCATCTGTACCAATGTACCTCATCCAGTCCAGCTGGATTTGAAAGGTAGAATTGGGATCATGTTAGTTGGGGGGAGGAAGTATTTAAGAACTAGAGGAAAGTTGTATGTTTCATCATCGCTACACCGCACCCTGACTGGCTCGTCTCCTCCCCGGTACCCTGCTGTAAAGGGATGCCCAGTTGCCCACAAATGAGCTTTGGGTCCCCACTCTGCACTCCCCCTCATTCGCAATGATGTCATTCTTGTTCCTTGGTGCTTGATACCTGCTCCCTTTGACCCCGCGTGATCATACAGGCTGGTGTGTTTCTTCTGTGTGGGCTCGGTTGCTTCTCAGCTAAATGGTAGTTTGTTTATCGCCAAGCCTTTAAGACCCCAGACGCTATACCCTTTGATAGCTGGGCACCATCGGCTTTCTTCACCACATTTGCTTATGCACACATTTGTCTTCAGTGATCGTATCGGGCAGGTGGGCATCATGGAATGTCAGTTTAATAGAACAAAGTGTTCTTGCATTGAGGGAGTACTTGAGTGGAGGCCCAAGGTCCATCTGCTACCTTAGTACGACACCTATAAATATATGTACTTAGATTTACTTCCTCCTTATAATGATATTTACATATGTACATGCCTGTATTTAGACCTCTATAAATGCCCTTTACCTCCTTGTTCTTTCCTCTACTTCCTTTTACTTTCCTCTTGTCCCACTATCATGCTCAGCCTTCATTTGGGTTTCAGTATTTCCTCTCAGTTACATAACCCTTGCTCAAGCCCTACCAGGCCTCCCACACCCTCCTGGCCACAATGTCAGACCCCCTGTTGTTCCCCCAGTCCCTGTCCACACCACCTCCTTTCCCCCACCTCCCCTTCCCCCATTATCGCCCAGGAGCCTTCGGTTCTGATGTTTTCTCTCCTCCCGACTGTCCATCCAGGTATGCTCCCTTCTTGATTCGCTCCATTTGGCCGGGGGGGGGGGCAGAGGGTCAGACCGTGTTGCTTCGCCACCACGTGAGCCCCAAAATGTCCTCTGTCGCAGTCCTATTGTCCTTTGCCCAGTTTCCTCAGTGTCCCATTAGCTCCCCGCAGAGACATCAACCTCTGAGCATCCTGGGCCAGCGTGGGGTGCAGTCCTGCTCTCTTTCTCTTCATCCCTCCCAGCCTGCCTCTATGTGGGTGTGGCATGTTGGCCCTTTCCTCACACACACACACACACACACACACACACACACACACACCGAACATGCTCTCTCCCATGGCCACTTCCAGGGACGGGGGGGGGGTCAGTCTGGCTCTGGCTGGGGCCAGTCCTATAACTCTCTCTCTCTTTTTATGCATCCTTCCATGTGGCCATGCTGTCCTCATGGTTTGGTCCACTCCAGATTCTCAAGGGACTCATGCTGTACTTCTCCTTTTGTGATTGGCTGACTTCACTTAACATCATTTCCTCCAATTCTTCCCAGGAAAAGACGTGTTTTGTGTGCTCATCAGTGCTTTTGAGTGAACCATAGTACTCCGTTATGTGTATGTGCCAGAGTTTGCTGATCCACTCGACTGCCAACGGAAATTTAGATTGTTTCCAACTCTTTGCGATTGACTGTCACACATTCTTGATGCTCCAAGCAGGAAATGTCTCCACTTATTCTATAATCATTTTGTCTGCAGTGGAGCTTCTACCCCTCATTCCCTAAAAGGAAAATGCTTCTTTAAAGGGCATTAAAGCCCCATTGAACCCTTGTGCACTACATCACCAAGTGCCTTTGGTACATTTGAGTATTCTCTCCTTCTTGAAGGCTACCTTCGTTCCCATTCATCTTACCCACCTCACTTCCTTGCTTCTTTAATTTAATTTAATTTTTATTTCTTGTTTCATGACATTATACTCTTCCGATGCTTCTCCCACCACTCTGACCCCTCCCTCCCTCAGTGTCCATATTTGCTCCTCTGTTACTGCGTGAGTTTACTCTCTGCATGCTGTACTCTGTGCCTGGGTGATTGAATTCAGTTTTCCATCATAAAGCATCTACATAGTGGGGTCTTCCAAATTTCTATCGCAAGCAACCACCTGACTGCCCCATGATCCAGACTTGCCTGTGTCTCTGTTTGAATCACCCGGAGGAAGCTCATCTTTACCTAACTCCTACCCAAAGTACACCACTTGGATGTGTTTTGTTTGTCTCCCACTTTACAGCAGAAATCCACCAGCAAAGCCACTTGATTCCATCTTCTGGATATATGTCTCTTTTCCAGCCCCTTCCTGCCTCATTGCCTTCCACACTACTTTCTCATCCAAGCAATTACTTCATCTCTTGTCTTCACCACAACACCACTGGCCTAATTCCAAGTTTATTTCCTCATTAAGCCTTCTCTAATTGTAGCCCCCTTTGCCTGCAAGTGTTTGCGACCAAATCTTCATATGGCTGGAGTTCTTCCAGTCCTTGGGGTCTTCACAAAGAGGTCTTCTATGACACCCCACCCTCCTCCACCCCCCATCCAAGTAAAGGGTCAGATGCGAGCCCATGAGCTGTGTTGTTCCCGAGACTTACCACATTCTGTAGTTATTTATTCATTATTTGGTTGGTCTCCTTTTCTGACCCACCTAGGTAGTAAATTCTGTAAGAGTGCCCCAAGCCTATTCGACAAAGTTCCATAAAGAATGCTTTATTGAAGGGTCCCTTCGGCCCTTTATAAGGGTGGGCTGAGATGGGCGAAGTTACTAAAGGATCTCCCTTCAATTCTATAAGTCAGTTTGCAGTGCACAGATGCCCTCAATAAATCCCATAGGATTCTGGGCATGTGTGTAAAAGGCCTAACAAATTCATCTGCCTTACCTTCTTTTCCTTCTAAATCACTTTATTGCCACTTTACATGCCATATCCATGTTAAACGAGAGAGAGAGAGAGACAGAGAGAGAGAGAGAGAGAGAGAGAGAGAGAGAGAGAAGTAGGTTAGCCAATCAAAAGGTTGCTGGGCCCTCCATGAAGTTCCAGGATCATAAAGACATGAGCATACATCCACAATTGCTCCTCTACCTCTCGGAACCCACCACAAGCTTCAGGATGTTTCCGCTCTGCTGCTTACATATCCTAAATAGTTCACAGAGGATGGTGGGGACAGCTTGTTTAGGAGAAAAGTTTTCTAAACACTCAAAATAAGACTGTTGACAAAGAAGCTCTTAGGCCCCCTTCTAAGCATTATGCCTCTCTTGGAACCCTGAGCTTATTTTCACAGAGAGCTTGTATTTCTGTTTGTTTCTTTGTTTTGTGGCCTAACAGGGCCATATTTCAGGTTTTGTGGTTTGTTGTTGTTGTTGTTGTTGTTTTAAACCAGTTAGCTCCTTTATTTCTCCTTGTATTCTAGTACAGCTTAACCCAGAGACTGAATTCTGGAAGAAACAGTGTCTTTGGTGGACAGGAAACGAGTCAAAGGGAATCAGAAGACACACAAAGACAGTGAGAGATGGAGATAAGACACTCATGTCTCAAGCTGTCTTCTCTGGGCTTCATCTCAGATAAAGAAGTGTGTCAGAGAGGTGGAGGGGGTCCCATGCAAACAGCGTTTTGTCCCCATTTGTATCTTATAATGTGAACCCAGAGGATTCACTGTACAAGATGATCCAGCAGATTCCTTGGGCAATGGGATGGCTGCAGTTTGGGAATTTAGCTTTCTGGAACTGGTGGTAGAGTAGGTGAGAGCGTGGCAGGGTGGTGGGCTTCATTCTCTGAGGGGCAATGTGAAAAATGGCTGGATTCCAAGCCAGGGCTTCTAGCAAGGGGCTAAATGGCTGTGCGGCTGTGGCTGTGGCTGTGGCTCTGGTATGGAATGCCCTTGCCAGGGGTCGGAAGGGGGGAGGAGCCTCAGATTCAGTGGGTCTGCAGATGTTAGCACAGAGGCACTGAAGCCAAGTCGGCCGGGGAGTAGTTCGAGGCCTGGCCAAGGTGAGAGACAAACATGCAAGCCACACCAGTCACAGAGGTGGGTGATGCAGGGCATTCTCCCCAGCAGGACCCAACCTAAGCGGTGTCAGCCTTGTCACAGAAACCACCAATGACCCCAAGAACAACATGAAAGGACAGCGGTCCCCTTCCAATGGCACTGCCACAAAGACTTGTAAGACACTATGGGGCTGGGTGGGAATCTTAGAGACAGCATTTTCAAAGCTTGTGAACACGCCCCTCCACTTCCCTCTGTTGTGACCAGAGATTGAGACGGAATTCCACATTCGTTATCAAGGAAACGGAAGCTGTGTTCGTCAGGCAGAAGAGAAAAGCAAAATAACAAGAAGAAACTAAGACTCAGGATGGATTATGGGGGTGACCCATAAACATGGAATTTACTAAATGTGTGCCAACAGTTCACATGCTTGTGCAAATGCATGTACAGGTGTGTATTCACGAGCTTTCCTTGAGCCTATTGGATCAGTGTGGGATAGAAATGGTTGTAAATTACACAAGCCGTAGGTAGAGGAAAAGGATGAAGCATAGCAAAACCTAGAACATGAACCAATCAATCCTTTTTTTTTTAATTAATTAATTTTTTTTAGGCATCACTGCCCTCAGGTGGTGGGAGTAGGAGGCCCAGCCTTTGCTCCTGGGAGCTGGAATTGAACCTTCAACCCAGTGGGCCACAGTCCCGCGCACAACCACTACGTCACCGGGCCTCAGCCCCTATCAATCTTTTAAAAGTGATTGCCTACCTTATTTTTTAAAATCATTTTATTGGGGGCTCATACAACTCTTATCACAATCAATGCATACATCTATTGTGTGCAAAGCACATTTGTACATTTGTTGCCATTATCATTCACAAAATATTTTCTTTCTACTTAAGCCCTTGCTATTAGCTCCTCATATTTCCCCTCCCTCCCCACTCCCCACTCCCTCATGAACCCTTGGTAATGTATAAATTATTATTATTTTGTCATAAATAATTATTATTACACTGTCCGATGTCTCCCTTCGCCCACTTCCCTGTTGTCCATACCCCAGAGAGGAGGTTATATGTAGAGCCTTGTAATCGGTTTCCCCTTTCTACTCCACCCTCCCGGTATCGCCAATGGTCCTGAAGGGATCATCTGTCCTGCATTCCCTGTGTTTCCAGTTCCTATCTGTATCAGTGTACAGCCCCTCGTCTAGCTGGATTTGTAAGGCAGAATTGGGATCATGATAGTGGAGGGGGTGGGGGGGAGGGGGGGAAGGAAGCATTTAAGAAGGAGAGGAAAGTTACATGTTTCATTGTTGCTCCACTCTACCCTGACTGGCTCACCTCCTCCCCTCGACCCTTCTGTAAAGGGCTGTCACTTCACCGACCTATGAGCTTCGGGTCCCCACCCCGTACTTCCCCTCATTTATAATGACATAAGTTTTAGTTCTCTGATTCCTGATACCTGATCCCTTCGACACGTCGTGGGCACACAGTCTGGTGTGCTTCTTCCGTGTGGGCTCGGACGCTTCTCAGCTAGATAGCCACTTGTTTACCCTCAAGCCTTTAGGACCCCAGACGCTATATCTGTTCATAGCTGGACACCATCGGCTTTCTTCACCACCTTTGCTTATGCACGCATTTGGCTTCGGTGATCATATCAGGAAAGTGGGCAGGCAATGATATGATTTTCAGTTCTTTGGTGCCTGATAAGCCTACCTTATTTTTTAACGTGTGTGTCGGGACGGGGCGTGAGGGGGGGGAGGGCTTGTTTTTTGATTTTTGCATCACGGCTATTTATTTAAGCAAGCGCTACACTAAGCCAGGTTCACATGAACTTGTAGCCCTGTTACTGTTAGCTCTAATACTGCATCTTTGAATCCTGTAGGTATTTTCTTTGTCTTTTAATCATTTTATTGGGGGCGCTCACAGCTCTGATCACAATCCATCTATCCATCTACTGTGTCAATCACATTCTTACATATGTTGCCATCATCATTTTGAAAACATTTTCCTTCTACGTGAGCCCTTGGTATCAGCTCCTTCCACCCCCTTCCCCTCCCCTCCTCATGAACCCTTGATAATTTATGAATTATTATTTTCTCATGTCTTACATTGACCATGGTTGCCCCTCGCCCACTTTTCAGTTGCTCGTCCCCGTCGGAGGGGATTATATGTCAATCATTGTGATCAGTTCCTCCTTCCCCTTCCCCTCCTTGTATCGCTACTCTCATTATTGGTCCTCATTATCCCCCTCAGGGGTCTATCTGTCCTATATCCCCTGCGTTTTCAGCTCTTATCTGTACCAGTGTACATGTTCGGGTCTAGCGAGATTTGTAAGGTAGAGTAGGGATCAAGGTAGTGGGGGTGGGGGAGGGAGGGAGCATTAAAGAACTAGAGGAAAATTGTATGCTTGTCGGTATGCTATACTGGACCTTGACTGGCTCATCTCTTCCTTGTGACCCTTCTGTAAGCGGATGCCCAATTGTCTACAAATGGGCTTTGGGTTTCCACTCTGCCCTTCCCCTCATTCACATCGATATGATTTTTTGTTCTGAGCCTTTGATATCTGATAGCTGAGCCCCTGGACACCTCAAGGTCAAGCAGGCTGGTGTCCTTCTGTCATGTGGGCTTTGTTGCTTCTCAGTTAGATGGCCCCTTGTTTATCTTCAAGCCTTTGTGGCAGTTATGTGCTTATGTTAATTTCGTGATTGAGATGTAAGCGTGGAGTCTAGCCTGTTAATCTGGAGATAGCCATTGAGTAGCCAATGAGGCCTTTGTGTGAGCATGGCTTTCTCCTGATACATCTGGGAAATCTCGCAATGTTTCCCTCCTGAAGATGAGAAGCTATGTCCCTGGTTGTGGGGAGTGAGTCTCAGAGATGATTAATCATGGACAAGACAAGATGGCAGCGTCTGAGGAGCCGGAGAAGCCACACGGCTTTGCCCTGATGGAGCCAGACCTCTGAAGCTGGAGCGGCCACGCGGGGACCCCTGCCAGCGATGAGTTGCTTCTGCCACCGCTGGAAGCTGTTGATGAACCCTGAGCCCTGGAAGCACGGAGCCATGGGGAGACCCCTGCCAGCGCCAGGATTCTGCACCCACTGACCTGTGACTTCGTGAGTTGGAAGGAGACATTATAGATAGGTATCGGGCATATGAGCTAATATCGGATTTATGGCTTTGAACTGGACTGCGTTGGGATGCTTTCTCAGTGTTCCATTCTGTTTGTATATAAACCCTTTCCTTATATCCATATGCGTGTCTATGAAATTTGTTCCTCTAGTCTACCCGGACTAGCACAGCCTTCAAGACCCCAGACGCTATATGTTTTGATAACCGGGCACCATCCACTCTCTTCACCACATTTGCTTATGCACCCATTTTGTGTTCAGTGACCGTGTCAGGGAAGGTGAGCATCACAGAATGCCAGGTTATTAGGACAGAGTGTTCTTGTGTTGGGGGGGTGGGTACTTGAGTGGGAGCCCAATGTCAGTCTGCTGCCTTAATACTTAACATGTACATAGATCTAGTTCCCTATCACTATATATAAATATATTTACATATGTGCATGCCTATCTATATTTAGAGTTCTATAAATGTCCTTGGCCTGCCAGGTCTTTCCTCTATAACCTTTTTTTGTGGTTGTTTTTGTTTTTGTTTTTGTTTTTTTTATTTAGGCATCACTGCCCTCAGGTGGTGGGAGTAGGAGGCCCAGCCTTTGCTCCTGGGAGCCGGAATTGAACCTCCATCCCAGTGGGCCGCAGTCCCGCGCACAACCACTAGGCCACCGGGGCTCAGCCCCCTCTATAACCTTTTACTTTCCTCTTGTCCGACTATCACGTTCGACCTTCATTTGGGTTTTGATAATTCCTCTCGGCTGCATGACCCTTCATCAAGCCCCACCAGGCATCCTACACTGTCCTTGCCAAAGATTTTAGATCATTTGTTGTTCCCTTGTCCCTGTGTTTGTTGGCACCCCTCCCTTCCTTTCCCCCGCCGCTCCGCCCCCTCTCCCAGGTCCCCTGGTCCTGTTGTTGTCTCCTCAGATTATTTATCCTGTCTATCTTATCTAGATAGACCTGCAGAGACACTAATAAGCACACAAACATGACAGAGCAGAGCACAACAAAACAGCAATGAAAAAAAAAACCCAGTGACATGCAGAGATATGCACAAGAACAAGACAGAGCAAAACAAAGCAACAAAAGAAAACAACAACAAAGAACCAACGACGACAACAACAGCAACAGCAACAAAAAGAAGCCTATAAATAGCTCAAGGTCTGTTTGTTGACCTTTAGGAGTGTTTTCCGGTCCAGTCTGATGGGTGCCATGCCCTGGCCCCAAAGTCTATTTTGGGTATTCCCTGGGGACTTCATTGCTCTGTTCCCCTTGCTGTTCTGTTGCATGCCCTTAGTGTTTTGCCTCGGTGTTGTAGGGACAGATCGAGCACAATTTCTGCACTGCATCTCTGGTGTTGTCCCCCATAGCGGTATGGGCCAGTGAGTGACATCGTGTCTCGTGGTGGGGCCAGCCCTATGGTCCACTCTGTGCATTGGCTGCTCTAAGGAGGAAGATCACCCTCGAGACTTGGTGGTCTCTCTCCTTTCCTCTTCATTTGCCCCTGAATGCTCTGCCTGTGACTATTTTCGTTTGAAGCACATTTTAAGTTCAGCAAGTGCTGAAGTTTCTCTTCATTTACATTACAGCAGCTTCAGAAGTACAGGCACACGATATCCTCTCTCCAGATAAAGCAGGCTAGAGATTGACCTACTGATAAATCAAATGAACAACCTGGGGACGCTTCACCATAATGTGAAAGAGCAACCTCCAGATTATACCTCTTTGGCAAGGCTTTAGATGTTGCACTTCCCAATTATCTCTGAATTGAGAAGCGCCACTAAAGAAGTAGAGTTTAGACTCTTTCGGTACTTACTAGGGTGTTCATGTGTGTTAGTGGAAAGTGTAAGATTTAGTATAGAAATGTAGGAGTAGGAAAGGAGCTTTGAATACATTTCATTACTCTTTGGGATACCATAGTCAGAACAGCACATGGAACAGCCAGCAGGATGCACTCCTCATCTGAGAGACTAAAAAGGAAACCACAAAGTACTCATATACAGGATATAAAGCTGATGGTGCCTGACTATCAAAAGATATTGCGTCTGGGGTCTTAAAGATTTGAAGATAAAGAAGCAGCCATCTAGCTCAGAAGCAACAAAGCCCACATGGAAGAAGCACACCAGCCTGTGTGACCATGAGGAATCAGACACCAAAGATCCAGAACACAATCATACCCTAGGTGAATTGGCAGGTGGGGGGGCACATGAAGTGGAGACCCAGTGCCCACCTGTAGACAGTTGGACAGCCCCTCACAAAGGGGATGAGCTGAGCCAATCAGGGTACAGTATAGCAACAACAAAACACACAACTTTCCTCTAGCCCTTTGGTGCTTCCTTCCCCCTCACTATCGTGACCCCAATTCTACCTTGCAAATCGGAATCTATCAGAGCATGCACACTGCTACAGATAAGAGCCGGCAACACAGGGATTGCAAGATAGATAAACTCCCTCAGGGCCAACAGGGAGAGTAGAGATACCAGGAGGATTAGAGAAGGGTGGGGTGAGAAAGGGGGAATCAATCAATCATAAGACTCAAACTAGAACCTCCTCCCACGGTGACGAGCAATGGAAAAGTGGGTGAGGGGTGACGGAGGACGATGTAAGATATGAAAATAATAATGTGTAACTTATCAAGGGTTCATGGGGTGGGGGTAGAGGGGAAAGAAATGTGGGGCTGATATCAGAGGCTCAAGTGGAAAGAGAATGCTTTGAAAATGATGATGGTAACATATGTGCAAATGTGCTTGACACAATGTGTCAATGTGCTTGACACATATGGATTGTGATAAGAGATGTAAGAGCCCCGAATGAAAGTATTTAATAAAATAAAATAAAAAGAATTCCTACAAATTAATGGAACACAATAGATGAATTTGATCTCACGATGTCAACCAGAGCTGCAGTATCAAGAGAGGGATTAAGACATTAACCTTATTAATGTCTCAAGCATTTCTTATTATGTCCCCTGCATTTTAAAATTATTGATTATTAATCTTTTTATTGTCTCAATTAAAAGATTCACCTTTTTGGGTGTTTAATCAATTCTCTTTTGGTGGCACTGTTGGTGAGATTTTAGGCTGCTAACCCCAAGGCTAGAGGTTCAAAGCCACTAACTGCTCTACAGGAGAAAGATGAGGCTGTCTGTTCCCATAATGATTTGAAGATTTTTGAATCCTTACAAAGGACTGCTATGAATTGGAATAGATTTCATGGCAGAAGGTTTGGGTATTTTTTTGGTTGTTTTTATTCATCTCTCTCTTTTTTAAATGAACTATTGCATTTTTCGTTCCATTGTATTGTTCCTTTGTTCTCTTATTTCTTTGATTTTCAATCTCATATTTTATTTTTGCTTATCTTTGGGTACAATTGGCTATTCTTTAAAACAGCTTCTTGAGATGAAGACGTAGATAATTTATTTTCAGCCTTTCTTCTTTTCTAATTTAGGCAGTTAAGTCTGTACGTTACTTCTATTCACTCCTTAAGCTGTTTGCTTTATAATGTGTAGTCTAACTATGTTAACACTTTGTTGAAAATACTTCCAACTTTCAGAGTGATTCATAAGCTAATGCTAGTTAATTGTATTTTCATTTCATCATTTCTAAGCGGTCAAACATTGTCCAGTTATGTGGTCAATGACTCCAGCTCCAAGAGCTTTGGGTGATGTGTTGCCCTCCTCCTCAGGTCCAGAGGTGGCACCAATCTGCATGATAGACTTCCACAGGACTTTTAGAGCCCCAGCTTGTGTGTATGATGGGGGAACTGAGGGACATTTGGTCTCCCAGACTGTTTACAAGCAAGATTCCTTCAGACCACACTTTGGGTTCTTGGGGACTGGGGAAGCAAATTTGAATAATATGTTAAAAAAAAACAAACCTCTAGTTAATCAATGTGAGCACCCTAGAATATACCCAAACAATGGGAGGTGTGTGACTGAAGGTTTGAGGAGAGAAGTGAAATCTTGGGATCCCCTTGGAAGGGATTAGAAGAGTGCCACAGAAAGATATCTGTAGAGATCTAGGAGACGCAGTATGAGATACTAGAAGAAAATGATTTCTGCATGTGTACACAGTGCAAGAATCATTTCCTGAAGCCAAGCTCCAGGACTCAGGCCCTGGGGAATGAAGTCTGGGTTGTCAAAGGATAAGAGAAACTGGGAAAATAAGGAGGAGAACAAGCCTTCAGGCCGGGGAATCTGACCACCAGATAACAAGCCTGGAAAGATCTCCTTCGCAACCACTGGAGAGGTTCCGCCGGTTGAAGGAATATCCTGCACTTCCTGGCGGTGAGAAATTAAGCTTAATGGGAAAGAGGCACCCTCTCAACAAATGGTCCTGGGAAGGAAAGCGGACCTTCATCTGCAGAAGAACGAAATAGGACTCATATCTGGCCCCATGCACTGAAACAAACTGGAAATGGATTAGAGATCTAAATGTAAACCCCAGGGCTATAAGGACCATGAATAAGAAAACTGGGATAAACTTTAGAGCTCTATTGCAGGGCATACACAACTGTCAAAGAATAAAGAAAGCACAGACAGTGGAAGACAAAATCGATGACTGGGACCTGCAAAACACTTATGCAGATCAAAAGATTTCATCAAAAGAGTAAAATGAAATTCAATGGATGGGGAAAATATCTTTAGCAAGGCAGCAACAGACAAGGGAGTAATTACTGAAATATACAGAATTCTGCAACATCTCAGCAAGAAACAATCAAATAACCCAATTAAAATGTGGGTAGAGGACATGAATAGACAACTCACAAAAGACAACACTCAAATGGCTAGCAAACACGTGAGGAATTACTCAGGGTCACTAGCCATCCAGGATGTGCAAGTCAAAAAAAAAAAAAGATGAAATGTCACTCTTCACCCACTGTGACAGTCCAATTAAAACAAACAAACAGAGAAGAGCAAATGCTGGAGAGGGTTTGGGAAGATCGGAATACTAATATACTGCTGGTGGGCTTGTAAATAAGTACAGCCATTGTGGAAAGCAATATGGTGCTGCCTAACACGGCTGGGAATAGACATACCATACAACCCTTTGTATATACAACCCTTTGCTGGGTATATACTCCAAAGAACTAAGAGACAGAAATGTAGGCTCTCCCATGTTCATTCCAAGAAACTGGAAACAGCTTAAATGCCTATCAATAGAAAAGTGGACAAAGAAACTCTGGTACATACATACCAATGGGGTACTATGCATCCATAGAACAGTGATGAGACCATGAAACACCTCATGACATGGATGAACCTGGAAACCATTGTGCTGGGTGAAGTTAGTCAACCACAAAAGGATAAATATTGCTCGAGTCCACTACCATAAGGATAACACCAAGACCAGGGCAGGCTTCTGCTCTCGAGTCATGTGACCATCTAATCCGATCTCCTAAGCAACAAGGTCGAGAGCCTGTCTAGCGCTCATGAACCATATATCACCCTCTTTATACGCACAATTTAAAAACCACTGGGACAGAGAAAACCCCACTTTAGTGAGCTTTTCTAGGTGTGGCAAGAGAGAGCAAGCCAGTCAGGTGCTGCCATACAACATTGTGCCAAGGTCACCTCAAATTACCTACAAGAGTTGGAAATCCAAGTCAAGATGTGAGGAGGGGGTCGTCTATGTCTCTGAGAAGGCGATTACATTTCTGTTGGTGGGGAAACTGGGAGGAGCAACCTCCCACTGGGCAAAAATCATTTAACAACACTTCTATGGACCCCAAGGAGGAGAATATGCCCAGGATTATGTTCCTAATTGAACACCTTTGACCTAGCTTCTGTCCAGCCCTTGGTGACCCAGGCTGTGTCATTTTGAGATGCACCAGAATGATTTTATGGGAAAACCCCATTAAGTGAATGGGGTTTCACCTCAAACTCATCTGTAGCAGATTAAAGGAGCTGACATACTCCCTTGGACTTAAGGCTGAAGTCCCTCGGACTTCTCACCCTAGTGTGAGAAGAATGAGACGACTGCTGCCCCAAGATTATGGAATTGGTGGATGTTGGACTTTGGTTCTGGTCTCTTGTTTTCAGTGTGCTCAGTGAATGGTGGTCCAGGATTACCACACACTTACTGTTTTCATTATCTTCTTGTTTTCTTATCACATGTATGTAGTTTGGTAGGCATGGTTCCGACTTTGTAAATGAGTGTTATTGAAAGTTTTGTCCTATCACCAACCCTCATTGCTTCTGTAAATAGTGTCCATTCAAGAGTTTAATCTGTACAAGTCAGAAATTCCTGGATTGCAGTTTGAAGCCAGCCCATACTTGCATAATTCCCCTTTCTCCGCACTGTTTTAAATTCTATGCCATTGGCTAAATTAGTGGCACTATCAATAGAATTACCTTATGCCCCAGGGAGATGATTGATAATGTTCTCTATTATAGAATGATAATGATGTCTCTAAAGTGAACCAGACATGTATAAACTACAGCTATGTGGGTGGCTCTGGGGCTCACACTTAATTCTAAGAACAATCCAATTCCAATCTAAGAACAATTAGTTCTTATGACGTGTCCCTGCTTGATGCTCGCCCTTATGAGGAGATCACTGAAGATATGGGCACTATAGCAAAGGACAGTGAAGAAACCAGATGGAGCCAGGCTATCCGGAAAAAAAATAGTGTCTGGTGTCTTAAAAGGCTTGTCTTCAAACAAGCATCCAAGTGAGGCATCAATAAGTCCACAAGGAAGACGCATACCAGCCTGTGTGATCCAAAACTTGTAAATTATAAAACTATAATCCAAAGGAGTGAATGGTATCAGAGCTGAAGTTGTGAACACCTCAGTTTACCGAAGACTAAGGCTGACAGTGGAAGCCCCAAACCATTTGCAGAGCCCTCGCATAGATTAAGCCCCTGGTGAATTTCCTCTGACTATAGGTAAGGGATATGAGTAACCTGGGTATCAGACAGAGAGCACTGTAAAGTTGATTTTGGTAGATGTAGTTGGCTTAAAATGTAATACCTTATCATTAGATCTCCCTTGTGACCCATCTTAAAGTTATAATATTTCCTGCTTTCTCATTGACTGAGGTTTTTCTATGCTTTGTCCAGCTGTTTGTTTGCTTGCTTGCTTCCTGTCTGTGTTGCATATGATTTCCCTAGATGTGAGATCCAGGGATAGGTAGATCTATAGAGACAGTAAGTGAATTGACCATTGCCTAGGGGCATGGCAGGGAAGTGGAAAACTAAGAACAATGAGTAGAGAAGAAAATGTTCTGATATTGATTGTGGTGATGACTGCACAAATTGTCTTACGGTTAAATTGTATGTTATGTGAAGTAGGTATATTCCAATAAAACGGGTTTCTTTTAAAAAAAGAAGGGAGCTCGGAGTCTTTTGTGGAGGGCCTCCTCACACAGCAACAATTCTTATCAGTAGCACACTATTGTGTGTCTCTGAATGATCCTCTATGTTCTTCTTGGGGAAATGTTTATGGAGGAGCCCTAGAGGAAAGGAGAAGAGGAAGTAAGTATGGTTGCCTTGTAGTGAAATTCCTTAATATGGCTGTCTCTCTCTCTCTCTCTCTCTCTCTCTCTCTCTTTCTTTTCCATTCGACATGTATCCTGATTTTGCTTCTCTAGAGAACCCAGCCTAACACAAAGGGTACCGTGGGAGTGGGAATGGGAACTCTAATCTATTCACATTGCTGAGTTGGTTTTTTGTGAGTTGGCTCTGGGTCCTGCTGGGATGCTGCCCCTCCATGGCCCATCTCGGTGTCTGGTGTAACTTGTATGTTTATCTCTGACCTTGGTTGGGCTTGGTGTGGCTCCCTGGCTGACTTGACCTCAGCTCCTGTGCGCTGGCATCTGCAGACCCTTTGAATCTGGGGCCTCCCCCCTGCACAGCCACAGCTGCAGGGTTACCTAGCCCCCTGTCATGTTAGGTTTGCTTCATGGTAGAAGCCCTGATTCTGGACTCAGCCACTTTCCACACTGCTCTATCAGGTCTCACAAAACCTACAGCTGAAGCCAACGCTAGCTCCAGAAAACTAAATTCCTAAACTCCAGCCATCCCACTGCCCAAGGGAATTGCTGGATTATCCTGTAAAGGGAATTCTCTGGGTCCCAAGTGTGACCTGGGGCAAAACCCCCTTTACATGGAGTATCCCCACCTTTCTGACTGTCTGAAGTGAGACCCAGAGAGGGCAGGCTGAGACATGGGTGCCGTGCCTCTATCTGCCGCTGCCTCTGTGTACCTTCTGATCCCCTGTGACTGGAAAGGAACACACTTCCCTTTAAATTTTGTTACATGTTCACCAAAGGCGCTTTATCCTCTAGAATTGAACTGTCCTGAAGCATGTGATTGGTTTTAAAAGATAGGTGAGCAAGAGTGGGTATATGCTCATGTCTGTTAAGAGTTCTGGAAATTCATGAAGGGCTCAGAACCCTTTTGATTGGCTAATATGTTTCTCTTTATCCCTGTAATTTACCATGGGTATGTCCTTTAAAATGAGAGGAACTCAATAACTCAATAAATCTGGGTGGGTGTATGAAAGACATAAGCAATACACTTACCTACCATATTTTTTCTTCTAAAGCATGAGATAATTTTATTTTCAAGTATTTCATACACACAGTCAAGGGTCCTGCAGGAGTCATTGAGGACATATGTGCATTGCAAAATGACTTGTAGGGTTGAAAGGAAAATCTACGATAACATTTCCCTGCTCCTCAGTCCACACCCCTACCAGGAGGTAATAGCAAATCTCAAGCGACCTTTTAATCAGCATTCAACCAACACTTATGGAACTTTTCCTACTAGGTTTTTGGCACTCTTGTAGAATATGGTAATTAAGTACTTAGGTCGGTCGAGATAGAAGGAGAATGGAGCAATAAGTTCATATTGTGTTAAGTGTCAGGAACAAGCCAGCTCATAGGCTAAAATCTTGTTCCTTTACAGAATGGGATCAAGGAAACCATAAGGGAGAAGATCATTCTTAAGTAGAGACCCTGAGGTTCAGAAGAAACCAGTCACATGAAGACCTGGGGGAAGACAATTCCTGCCAAACCCACTGTTACCACATAGCTTCTGACTCACAGCAACTGTGGTAGTTACAGAAGTCCATGCCACTTGGAAGATATAGAAAAGTGTAGGTAGTGTGGAATCTAGCCTGTCAATCAGGTCACAGCTTAAATGGTACCTCCTTGTGGGCATGGCCTTCTCATAAGAAGAATACTGGGACCCTCCCACTCTCCCCTCTGCTTTCACTTTCCTGCTGGCTGACCCTGATTGCTGCCAGGGCCATCGCCATTAGGTCCACATGACTTTGCACCTACCAGCCTGTGACTTCCTGAATCCTGCATCATTGCATGTAGCTGGGTGAGTCTGAAGAGGTACTTGTGGACTTGACGTTTTTTCCAATACAATTACTTTTTGATATAAAGCTCTTTCTTACACACATGAGTGCCTCTGGATTTGTTTCTGTAGTCGACACAGCCTAACACAGCAACCCTATTAGGGCAGAGTAGGACTGCTCTTTGGGGTCTCTGAGACTAAATCTTTATGGAAGCAAGAAGCCTCATCATTCTTCTGCAGAGTGGCTGGCGGATTTGAGCAGCTGACCTTGCAGTTGACAGACCGATGCATACATAACCCATTAGGCAACAAAGGCTCCCTCTTTCAGATAATGCTTACTCGTTGCCATCAGGTCAATCCCAACTCATAGAAACCCTATAGGGCAGAGTAGAACTGCCCCCGGGGGCTCCTGAGACGGCAAGTCGTTACAGGGGTAGGAATCCTCATCTTTCTCCCAGTGGAACAGCTGGTAGGTTCAAACTACTGACCTTGCAATTAACAGCCCAACACCTTGTCCACTGTTCCACCAAGGCTGCACTTCCAGGCAAAGGGAGCTGCAATTACAGAAGGCTTAATGAGGAAACAACCTTGGCATGACCAAGGAACTGGAATAGGCTAGCAGTAATGTTTTATTTTTATATCATTTTACTGGGGGCTCGTACAACTCCTATCATCTTCCATGCATCCGATTGTACATGTGTTGCCACTCTCATTTTCAAAACATTTTCTTTCTACTTCAGTCCTTTGTACAGAGTTCCTCATTTTATTGCCCTTCCTCTCTCACAAACCCTTGATAATTTATAAATTATCATTTTTTCATGTCTTACACTGACCAGTATCTCCCTTCACTGACTTTTCTGTTGTCTGTCCCCCAGGGAGGAGGTTATATGTAGATTATTGTGATCGGCTCCCTCTTTCTCCCCCCACCTTTCTCTTATCCTCCTGGTATCGCTGCTCTGGTTATTGGTCCTGAGGAGTTTATCTCTCCCAGATTCCCTGTGTTTCCAGCTTTTATCTGTACCAGTGTACATCCTCTTGTCTAGCCAGATTTGTAAGGTAGAATTCTGGTCATGATAGTGTTTGTGGGGGGGGGGCATGTTGGAGGAGACATTAAAAAGCTAGAGGAAAGTTGTATGTTTCATCAGTGCTATACTGCACCCTGACTGGCTTGTCTCCTCCCCGAGACCCTTCTGTAAGGGGATGTCCAATTGCTTACTGCTGGACTTTGAGTCTCACTTTGTACTCTCCCTCATTCACAATGATATGGTTGTTTTGTTTCTTTGATGTCTGATGCCTGATCCCATTGACACCTCTTGATTACACAAGCCAGTGTGCTTCGTGCTTGTGGGCTTTGTTGCTTCTCAGCTAGATGGTTGCTTGTTTATCTTCAAGTCTTTAAGACCCCAGATGCTATATCTTTTGATAGCCGGGCACCAGCCACTTTCTTCACCACATTTGCTTATACACCCACCGTATGGGGATGGTGAGCCTCATGGAATGCCAGATTAATAGAACAAAGTGTTCTTGCATTGAAGGAGGGCTTGAATGGAGGCCCAAGGTCCATCTGCTACCTTAATACTAAGCCTATGAATATATGCATATAGATCTATTTCCCCATCGTCATATAAAAATATATTTACATATGTACATGCCTGTATTTAGACCTCCATAAATGCCCTTTGCCTCCTTGTTCTTTTCCTCTATTTCCTTTTACTTTCCTCTTGTCCCACTATCATGTGCAAACCTTCATTTGGGGTTCCGTAATTCCTCTTGGCTACATTGGCCTTGATCAAGCCCTACCAGGCCTCCTACATCCTACTCACCACCAGTTTTGGATCACTTGTTGTTCCCTTGTGCCTGTGTTTGTTAGCACTCACTTCCTTTCCCCCCTCGACCCCCCCCCGCCTCCTTCTCTCCCATGTCTCCCGGAACCATTGGTCCCGTTGTGCTCTCCTCCAGGTTGTTTATCCTGCCTATCTTATATAGATAGACCCACAGAGATAATAATATGCCCCCCCAAAACAAGACAGAGCAAAACAAAGCAACAACAAAAGAAACCATCGACAAGGGGCAAAAAATGGCTATAAGTAGTTCAAGGTCTGTTTGTTGACCTTTGGGTCTGTTTGTTTCCTGGTTGAGTTTGATGGAGTGCCAAGCCCTGGGGACTTCGCTGTTCTGCTCCCCTTGCTGTTCGGTAGGCTAGCGGTATTGTAATGAGCCCTGGAGATGATAAAATTGTTTGACTATTGTGGTAGTATCATAATCTGTTGTCAACTTGAGACTATGAAGAGCGAAGGGGTGGAGTTTGGGTAAATAGCTCGCTGGTGGTGGGACACACACAAACTCCCTGTGAGACATTCCTGCTGACAAGACAGATGGAGCTATGCTAGAGCCCCGGAGCTGGAGGAGCCATGTGGGGTTCACACCAGCGCTGAGATGCTTCCACCGCCACAAGACTTGCCACCCACTGGCCTGTGGTCTTCCTTCATTTGGTGTTATTGGAAGTGTTGCATGAGTCTAAAAAGGAATTTACGGATTGGTATTGGGCATATGGGCTAATATTGGACTTAGGAACTTGATCTGGATTGAACTACGATAGTCTCTCAATATACAGATGCTCTTTTATATAAAACTCTTTCTTATGCACATGTGAGTGTCTATGAATTTGTTTCCCTAGTCAACCCAGACTAACAGGAATATGAAAATAGTAGAAGTAGAGAGGGAAACTCTCTCGTGGACATCAAGTCAATGCTGACTCATAGCCACAAGCTGTGGGCTTCTGAGACTGTAACTGATGATGGGGGAAGAAAATCCAGTGTTTCTCTCTCAGAACTGCTGGCACTTTCAAACTGCTGAACATGTGGATTTCAGCCCAGTGAAAGTAACCACTGTATCATCAGGGCTCTACATAAGGAAAAAAGGGTGTGTGTGTGTGTGTGTGTGTGTGTGTGTGTGTGTGTGTGTCTGCGTGTATGTGTGTGTGTGTAAGGATATATTTAAAAGATTAAGCAAGAGGCCTTGCTTGTAGATTACAGTGGAAAATGAACAAAACACATCCAAGAGGTGTGCTTTGAACATATTGAAGGTAAGACACCTCTGGGTTATTCAGAGACAAGCATATCTGAACAGAAAGATCCTTGCTTGAGAAATAGACAGTTGGAAGATCACACTCTGTAGATGCCATATGATGGCAAAAACACATTCAATCACCCAGGTAGAGAGTGTAGCATAAGTAGAGAGCCTGGTTAAAACCCTTGCAGAAATGGAGAATTAGGAATAAAAAAAAGTGGGGAGCATCATTAGAAATGCTTACTATATTACCAAGCTGGTTATCTTTGATACCAATCAAAGATATCACAAATCAACGTAAGGCCAAATTCATCGATGTCGTGCACCTTTATTTGTACACATTCTTCATATACTTTATAAGAGTACCTTGTGATTTTCTTTTCACGCTCTTAAAAGTCTCTTTTTATGAACACAGAATCGCTACCAGAGAGGAGAGAATGTATCACACAGGTACTCACATTGTGGGCAGGATGGATAGTCTGCTCCCCGTGGCTGTCCACTTGGATGAATGGCACATCCTGCCTGGCTGCAGCAAATGCTACTCTGACAATAGTCCCCCAAAGAGTAACGAATAGTGTTTAAAGTTCCTTTCCTACACCTCTACTTTAAATCTATAGATACAGCGTTCCATACAATATTAATTAAAATATATACCCCTGAACATAGGGATATATGTTACTTTTATATACATGAGTGTTTGGTGCTGAAATGACAATATATAAGAATTTCCTTCAGAGGAAATGCTCATCGTAAAGGGGTATAAAGCTATTTTAGGGCACTTGCCTCATAGCTTTAAAATTTGTCCCAAATGATTTGACGTGAAGCCAACACATGCTATTCTAATATGCATTTTCCACACATTCAAATCTTTACTAATTTATCAAGCTTTACCTTATTGTCTTGAAGATTGTAAAACGTGCAATTCAGCATAGTGCTTTTTCTTGTGGCAAATCAATAAATTTGGGAAGAAAAAGAACATTGAAATCAGCAGGATATTCTCACTACACAGATTCTTTAGACCTCTTGCTAACAGGATCAGGGACAAAACAGTCTTCCAAGGACAGAACAGGCAAGTCGTATCAAGAAAATAAAATTATTTGTTCTTGGCTTTGTCATTTTTTTTGGTTATTGCTTTTGTTATTTACGCTTCCCAGCATGCCTCAAAGTGACCCTGGAGTAATTACTGAAATGATTGCCGTTTTCCAAGAGCAGGACTAATAAGATTTGGGGTGGGGGTCAAAAGAATGAACTTGCTCTTCCAGTTCCTAATTGCTTGGTTTCCCGAACAATTTCAACAGAAGGAACAGATAAAATAAATCTGTCTGCATCTAAATCAACTGTAATCTCATCACATGAGAGCAATTTATTTTAACAACTATTTAATTTTTATAATTTTAACTTTTATTTTGGAGTATTTGAATTAAGATGTTGATAAGAAATATTGACTATACAGGGGTACATAAAAATGTATTGCTGTTAAGACTCCAGTTCATGGGTTTATTCCAAACTAAATGAATTTATTTTTTTTTTATTTTTAGGCATCACTGCCCTCAGGTGGGGGGAGTAGGAGGCCCAGCCTTTGCTCCTGGGAGCCAGAATTGAACCTCCATCCCAGTGGGCCGCAGTCCCGCGCACAACCACTACGCCACCGGGTCTCAGCCCCCAAACGAAATGAATTTAATATGTCTCTGTGATCAGTGAATGGCTACAGACAAGTTCTCTGAATAATACATTCTACTTCATATTGTTAGGGTGTATTCCATAAGAGGATACATTTCATACCAAGAGCAAAAATTTTCTTTAAAAAAAAAAACATTTAGAGATGCAGGCTAATATCAAACATGACAAAAGTCAAGTGGTTATCTTCCCAAGTCATTGGAGGTTTGCAAATGGTTTATGGGCATGCTAGCCCACACAAAACGACTCTTGATGCAACGTGCACCATGGTGCACAATGATGAAGGGACAACCTACGTAAGAAGCATTACTGGAGATTTGACAGCAAATGCCTAGCATTGCTTCAAATTTAATCTGGAACAAAGTGTTATAAGGAAGTCCCACTTTCTGAAATTATTTGCTTATTTTCACCAAATTATTTTACAAACATTTCACAAGGCAGCACCCCACACTGTATGCTGCGTTTTGTGGGTAAAAACAATGGGGAACTGCTCTCACAGCCCATTAGTTGTTGCAATGGAGCAGCATAAAGCTGGGGGGCGGGGGAAAACAATTTATCGAGTCGTCGTTCCTCCTACCCCTTGTGTGAGACAGGATTCTCCAAAGAAACAAAACCTGGGCACTAATAACTTTATATCTATTTATATAGAAAGATAGATATCTGACATAAGAAATAAACAGTTAATTAATCTATAAAGCAGTACGAGTGGCTTGGTGCAACTCACTTCCATGAGACAGCTAATACACTGGCAGTCCTTCAAGTCTTGAGGGGCACCAGGCAGTCCCCTATAGAGCAATTCAGGCTATCTGGCTACAGGCAGCAAACAGTAAGGCAGGTCACGAGCAGTCAGCCAGATGACAGGGTCTGACAGTCCCCAGCTCAAGTGATGGATAT
>PVJH01021004.1:0-39558 GCA_004026705.1 Nesogale talazaci
CCCACTGCCCTTGTTTTCTAAGAGGACAAGGATGTTGCTGACAGGGCACCTACCCAGGACTTTCCCCATCTGGTCATTGTTCCAGATCACCCATGTCGTACCCATTGCATCTGGTCTGCTTTCATTTCACCAGCCACGACGGGACCGGGCGGCACCGTCCAAAGTGCTGATTCAGGGCTTAGAAGCTGTGGTGTGGACCCCTGAGATGCCACCACCAACAACCCCCCTGGGACATGTGGGTATTATTCAAACTGCCCACCATGAGCTGAACCCTGCCAGGAAAACTCACTACCCTCTGGCCTGCTGGCTTCCTGCTTCACTGCTCCCAAGGGCACCACAGATACAGATGGGTGGGGTCCTCGTTCCTGCTTGCAGAAGAACCCATCCACGATCATCGAGCCCATTCCAATTCTGTGACTCTATAAAACTGAGTAGAGATGCTTGATCGGGTTTCTGAGCCTGTACAGATGTACAGGGACAGACAGCCTCCTCTTTTGCCTACAGACCTGCTGGTGGATTTGAACCACTGCTGCTGGTGGTTAGCAGTCCAAAGTGAAGCCCACTGTGCCCACAAGGTCCTGTGATCATCAAGGAGACAGGGTTTCCCTGAGAAGACAAAGGAGTCGGGGGGAGGGGAGGCAGGGGGTGGAGGAAGCAAGCCATCAGCTGCCCTGGGACCGAGGATGGGGAACCCAGGGAAGGGGCTGGTGCCCAACAGGTCCAGCTCCCTCTGTGCGAGAAGGGGACAGGAATCTCCCCCTTTCCCAGGTCAAGGAAGCTCCTCTCGGGGCTGCGAGGGTGAGGAGATGCTGGGTGCATCTTGATAAGCCAGTGAGAAACCTTGACTAAAGGCCCTCTCATCTTCTTTTTTTTGTTTTGTTTTTGATTTTTTTTGGGGGGGGGGGCATCACTGCTCTCCGGTGGTGGGAGTAGGAGGCCCAGCCCCACTGCTGGAATTGAACCTCCGTCCCAGTGGGCTGCAGTCCCGCACACAACCACTACGCCACCAGGGCTCAGCCCATCATTTTCTTATAGCGTGTGGCAGTTGGAGGATTTTATGTCGGCTTGAAGCTGGATCAAAGTGCAGGGGTGGAATCAACCCAGCCATAGCCCACGGTGCCTCCTTGGGGGCATGGCGGTCATGTAAGCAGGGAAAACCTGGGCACCTCCCCGCTCCTCCTCTTCCCCCAGCTGGAAGTCTGCCTGCCTTGAGGGGTGGTTCCACACCCTGCCATGCTCCCGGCCACCTTGGACCGCCCCCGCTGGCCGACCATCTCCCTGCCTTACCACGCTGGTCTCCAGCAGGACGCTGCGTGAGTCTGCAGAGGGGCTCGGGACCACAAGGGACACATGGACTGGAGTCCGACTGCGCTGGGATGCCTTCTTTTGATCTGAAGCTCAGTCTCAGACTTAGGGGAGCGGCCTGGGGCCTGCTTCTCTGGGCCACTCGGCCTAACCCAGAGATGAAGGAGCCAGGCCTCAGAGAGGGTCTGACCACGCCTGCTGTGACCCTGCTGCAGCAAATGGGAGGAGATACTCTTTTCCTTCCTGGCCTGCTTTCTTACTTGTGCCATGGGGCTCTCACCTCCTTCAAGCTATGGGGATGATCAAGGTGGCTTAGGAACGCACTCGATATTCCTGAGTGACCCCTCGCTCACAGTAGGCACAGGAGGAATAAGGATGACAACAGCAACAATGCGTCTTCGTCTATGTCTGTGATGCTGAGGACCCTGTGGGAGCAGTCCGGAGGGGGCAGAGCTGGATGACTCTGGGGCCACCATCAGGAGGACGTGTCCCCAGTGTGCAGCAGTCACCAGGCTGGAAACCCAGAAGCCGGATGAGGTCCCAGCAGCAAAGCTGAGGCCGACGGTTCCAGTCTCTCACCCAAGAGGGTGGCAAATCCCCGTAAGAACTCCCCACAGATAAGGCGGCTTCCCGCAAGAATTTTAACTTACACAGAAAGCTGCCACGTCTGCAGGAGGAGGGAAAATGATGCATTCAACATCTCGGGCCCACCCACCGCCTCCTTGTGACCCAGGAGCAGCCAGCAGCCGGTCCGGGATGGGCTGCAGGCTGACCGCATCCTGGCTCACCAAGGGTCAGACTGGTAGTGTCAGGCTTGATGGTGAGGTGGGCAGTTTACAAGATACACCACAGCCATCCTTGGTGGGGTTCGCCACGGCACGCAGAGCTGACCAGGCAGGCTCTGGGGAGGCGATGGTAGGGGGCAGGGGAGGGGGTAAAGGGGAGACACCCTCACACAGCCAGTACAGGGCTCCGACTTGAGCAGGGTGTCAGCCCACCAGCCCACAAGGTGTGGTGTCAGCCTCAGCGCTTCCATGCTGCTGCTTGTGGCTAAGGCAGTCCACGGGGAAGCAGACCATAGCCAGGCAGTCAACATGTAAACCAATGGAGGAGCCCTGTTCCAATAAAACTTTATTCAGGAAAGCAGACAGCGGGTCAGTATTGGCCTCTGGGCCATCTGCGGAATCCAGGGCTGGGTAGGCGGGAAGGCAGAGATGGACAAGCTGAAACTCACCTGGGTCTGTGAAACACAGAGAATAACGTCCTCCTCATGGGGAAAGGAGGTGAGGGCATGAAAAACTCTCGTGGACCATCGCGCTGACTTTCTGTGACTTAATGTAGTGAAAACGGGTCCAGGGAGAGGAAAGGGCTTGGGTCCCCACTGGGACCCCTGGGGTCCCCACCATCGCTAGCAAACAGATGGGCCCATATTACATGCCTACACCGTGGAAAGGTGGGTGTGTGGGAGGACTGTTAAACGCTTCACTTTGTGCCTGTTATGTGTCGGGAGTCTGGTGGCTCTGTGGGGGAGGCATTGGGACTGCTCACCAGGTCGGCAGTTCAACCCCATCCACTGTTTCAAGGGAGAGAAATGAGGCTGCGTGCCCTGAGAAAGATCCTGCAAGAGATCACGGAGCTACGGCCCCCCAAGCCCTCTGCAGGGTTGTTTGTTTGTTCGTTTAATCATTTATGTGCCTGACAGCAGTCCTCCTGTGGTGCAAAGGGTTAGCCCCACGGCTGGTGGTTTGACTCCATCTAGGGGCACCAGGGAAGAAGGCCTGAGCAGGGACTGGCGCAGCAGTGCTGGCTCCGGCTGTGTGCCAGGCAGCGGGAGTCGGGAGATGAGAGAGCTGGGGTCAGGTGGCCCAGGAGGAGGCCCCACTCTTTCAGTCACTGCCGGGTGATGGGGCGCCAGAGGAGTGACCTCAGCCCTCTGGGTCTCCGTGCCTTTATCTGTAAAACAGGACCGAGATGCCGGCGGCGCAGGGTGCCTGTGAGGATAAAATGAGATTCTGGACATGCAGTCCCTGGAGTGGTGTCCAATAGAAGTGGGCACTTGGTGCGGGCCCTCCCCGCTGCCCTCTTGACAAACCCAGGGGCAGGGGCACCATCTCCCTGGGATCCTCTGGGGTCTCCAAAAACAGAGGTCCATGTTCCGGGGCAGTGAGCTCCAGCCCCCACACAAAGATCCACTTCCAGCCCACAGGGCCTTGCTGGCACCCCCTGCCCCAGAGGCTGAGCACTGATTCGCCTCCGCTGAGAGGCAGAAGAGCTGGCAGTGTCCACACAGCTGGGCAGGGTTGCCACAGAGGTCACAGTGGGGGGAGACAGGCTGCTCGCTGTTCTCAGGCCCTGTCTCACCACCCCTTCTCCCTCCCCACAAACTCCCACTGCCTGGCAACCAGCAGGAAGGGAGGGCTTGTGTGAGCAAGAGGGAGCACGGGGGTGGGTACCCAGGCTGTGTCTAGGCCCATGACCGGCCGGGTGGCCTGGCTGATGGTCACTAGCTTTGCTCTGGGGCTGCCCTGGAGCGTGACAGGAGGGCCTGTAACCAGGGAAGGGTCTCCAAAGAAAACTCAGCATGACTGATGGCCTAATGCCCCCAGCCTCATGATGACCCCTGCCGCCTGCACCCCAGACTGGAAGAACCCCATGCATTTCTCTTTACAGCTTATCTAGATGGAGGGGATGTGAGCCTTTGAAATCTGAGCTGGCTCACCTTGCGACAGCATTGCAAAGAAGAGTGAACCCCCAGTCCTTTCCCGGTTGGGGGCTAATAAGAGCAGCCTGGGGCAGGTTCCTCTTGTAGACACAGGTAAGTGTGTACTTAAACAGACACGAGTCGGGCCAACAATGCCCTGATTGTCTATTTCCACCACACGAGCCCCTGCCCCTGGGGCAGAAAACAAAAGGAGACCAGGTCACCCAGGCAACACTGAGAAAACAGTACATGTAGGACCACAAACTAGAGGGAGTCCGGTGGCACGTGAGTCGCCCACAGTTCAATACTGTCTGCACCCAAACCGCCCTGCAGGCGCCAGGGCTACATTCTCAGCTGCTTACCAAGGCCACACCTGTGACGGTCATTCACTTGATGCCGATTTCACGATTGAAGATGAAGTCTAGCCCGTCAATCTGGAGAAAGCCAATGAGTAGCCAAGGAGACCTCTGTGTGGGGATGGCTTTCTCCTGAGACTTCTGGGAAGGAGAGACCATCTTGCCAGTTGTTGGGAGACACAGGACTGACAAGATGGCAGCATCCGAGGAACCAGAAGAGCCGGAAGAGAAGCCACACGGCCTTACCCTGATGGATTCAGACCTCTGAAGCCGGAAAAGCCCCAGAGAGACCCCTGCCAGCGCTGAGATGTTTCTATCACCAATGGACACTGCTGATGGACCCTCAGCCCTGGAAATGAGGAGCTATGAGGGGACCCCGGCCAGCATCGGGACTCTGCACCCACTGGCCTGTGACTTCGTGAGTCAGAAGGAGAATTATAGACTGATATCAAACATATGGGCTAATATCGGACTTATGACTGGGTTGGGATGCTTTCTCAGTGTTCCATTCCTCCTATATATAAACCTTTCCCTTATATCCATATGTGTGTCTGTGAATTTGTTTCTCTAGTCTACCCGGACTAACACAACACCCTTACCAAGACCACGCCCTTACTGCCCTTACCAAGGCTATTTGGGAAAAGACTATAGATGCACAGGGCAATGCTGGCGGTCCATGTGCCACCATGTGCTCAGCATTCCCTCTGCTTTGGGGTATGCTGCCCCCAAAACTAGCCACTGACAATCCAATCGAGCCATCATCCTGAGACCAGAAAAGCTAGAGGGTCCCCAGCTGCCACTACCAACTGCTCTCGAAGGGATCGCATTCGATGGTGTTGGAAGGAACAGGAGAAAACAGGAGAAACAAAACTCAACATCGTAAAAAAGACAAGCTACATGGACCCAAGAGAGCCCGGGAGAATTCCCGAAACTACGGTCTGTGGTCATACTTTGGGACTGGACCTGAACTTGCCCCCAGGTTCAGCTTTCAGCCAAACAGCAGGCAGGGCTACCAGGACAGTCACCCCAAGAGGCACACACACACACACACACACACACACACACACACACACACACCGTGGAACCGTCAACACCCCACGATAAATTGGGCAGCACTCTCCCAAGGACCGAGTTCAGAAGGTTTGGGGACGAGGCTAAACGGAACAGGAAAAACAGGCGCGCAGTGTCATGTCCAAGTGACTGCCACCGATGATGCGCAGGAAAACACGCCATCAGTTGTTGAACAGAAAATTGATTTCGCTCCGCCCGCTTTCATCCCCTTCACGGTGTCGTTTGTGTCCGTTTACTTAAAACCAGTCTTAGGGAGCATAGGTCTCTCTGGCACACATAGGGTCCCCGGGAATTGGAATTGACGCAGGGGCGACTGAATTTTGGTTAGCTGTTCTTTTGTAGGTCTGCTTTCCCCTCATCTAATAAAGCCTGGTCAGTGGACTGCCTGACCGGGAGCAAGCACGGACCCAGGGGCTTCTCACGCCAGAAGCAGCTGAGAGAGCCAGTGACTTGCTCAAGGTCACAGAGGTCGTGAGTGGTGGGTGCTGTAGGGTCCTCCCCAGGAACAAGTCCCTCTCTCCCTCTCCCTCCATCTGATCTATCCAATCCACCTGCTGGGTTATGATATCCTTGGTTTTAAATTTTCCCATCTGGTTAATCCGTGTGAGCTCTCTGTTGAAACCCTTCCTGTTTGCTCAGGTATATTAGTCATGGTTCTGTTAGAGCCTATGGCTGACAACGCCAACGTCTGGGCCACCTCTGGGCTGGGTTTTATCATCCCCTCCAGGTCCTCCAGCTCCTCGTTCTCAGTTTTGTCTCCTGGGACGACTGGGGATTTTCTAATTGGATGCCCAACACTGTGCGAAAGTGAACCCAAAAGTATTGCTACGAAGGTTCCCCTTCTGCAAATCCACAGATGTGTTTACTTGTCAAGTGTGTCCGCGCATGTCTCGGAGATCAGTGGATGGTGGCAGAGAAGCTCTCTCGGTAACACACATGCTGCAGTCTCACTCAGGTGCTTTCAGACAAAATGTCCAGTCAAAACCATGGCTTCCAAGAGGATTCAATGGGCCAGTGGAATTTATAAAGTGTCAGGGAAGGCCATATAGCAAGTGCTTTGGTGGGTCCTAAAGATGTTGATATTTGTAGATTGCTTTGAAGGATGTGGGATGATCATGGAAGTTTGTTAAGAAGTTTTGAGAAGACTAAAAAGAGCATTGGTGGGAAAAGGGTTGAGAAAGTTGTATTCCCGACGAAATACACACCACTCCTCTAGTTCTTTAATCCTTCCTCTCCACCCCACCCCTACTATTTTTTTTTTGTTTTTTGGGGGGACATCACTGCTCTCTGGTGGTGGGAGTAGGAGGCCCAGCCCCACTGCTGGAAGTGAACCTCCGTCCCAGTGGGCCGCAGTCCCGCACACAACCACTATGCCACCGGGGCTCAGCCCGCCCACCCCCACTATCATGATCTCAGTCCACTCTCACAGTTCCCACTAGACTGGTTTGTAGACAGGGGCACAGATGAGAGCTTTCATTATAGGGATTCAGGAAAGACAAACCCCCTCAGAAACAGTAACGGAAGCAAGGGTTCTAGGAGGATAGAGGAGGAGAAGGGGGAAGAAGGGAATAAAGGGGGAATGGATAACAGTGATGGCAGAATAATCCTCCTCGGGGGAAGAATACCAGGATGTTAGGTGAAGGGATAGGATACTTTGGGCAGTGTAAGATAGGTATAGATAATAACAATACGTAATATATTAGGGGCTCACGGGGGTAACAGGGTAGTGAAGGGAGGGGAAAAAAGAGAATTATGATTATGAAAGGACTTAAGAAAGATCATGTTTAGAAATGGCTGATGCCAATAATGATCTGCTTGATATCATGAATGTATGGTTGATTATGATATATGGAAGACCCCCCAATAAAATGATCTTTAAAAAAAAAAAAAAAGAATGTTGCATCAAGGACTTTCGTCCTTCACAACAATGCACTAGCTCTAGCTCTTTCTACCATCCTCCAGAGGTAGCAAGGCTGTCCTGGGTTTCCCCATCGCCCACCCACCCTCATGACCTGTTCTTGACCTTTCAGACTTCTTTGGTGGCCCCCACACTCAGTTAGCATCCCTTGAGAGTACCCAAGCTTCTGTTTAAGGCACGGTATCATTCAAAGAGCACCGGATCCACCCATGGAGACGCCCCTGCAGAGGGGCACAGACTCCGAGGGAGGATCTGCCAAGCAACAAGCAGCAATAACTGCCCATGCGGACACTGACTGAATAAAGGTGTCCATGATTTTTCAGTGCCACGCCTTTTTACTTACATGCCTATGCAAAACTTTGCCCAGGCTTTGGATACTATACCCACCCCCACCCTCTCCCTCCACCCCCGAGAGAGAGCTGCTTTCATTTCTTAAGAGGGGAAAATCATCGCAATCCAGCCAGAATTTTAGCTGTTTCTGAGCTTCGGTCCTTACAAAGCCTGCTCTATTGGGGTCCATGCTTGCTCCCAAAAGGTGCCTTTCACAGGTCCCGACTGCAAGCTGGGTATGCCAGCGCTCCTTCCCCGGGACCCCGGGCCCCACCCTGCGTCTGCCCTGCACCTGAAGCGGCTGAAGACTCTGCATGGCCTCCCCACCTCTTCGCTGCCACGCTCGCTGATGGCTCCATTTCCTAGCCTGTGTAGCTTAAAAGTCAGAACATCTCTTGGAAGGAACAGCAGCCCTGGATGCTAGCCTGTCTGGCTGGGATCTTGGCTCCTCAGCATCAGTCTGTCGTCTGCTCGGTGCCATTTTGTCTGCCCGGTGCAACACGATGGTTGCAGAAAGGTCTGTTCACAGTTCTGGCTCCTGGCTGGACCTCACTTACAAATTGTTCAGTGTGCGAGGACAGAGGTAGCAATGGGTATTAGGTTCACATCAGTGTATTTCTCATCTCTCTAGAGTCTTGAAGGTGTCCTTTAACAGCTCCTTCTAATGTAGCCTTCAAACGCATGGTCTTGATAGCTATCCAGAATGAAAGCTGGTTTCCCATGCAAGCCGGTCTGCGGTAGTCAGGTGCGAAGACTCCTTCCGGCAGGTGGTTTTAATGGCTGTCTAGCATTCCATCCTATTGCTGAGTGTACCTCCTCTAATCTGCCCTCGAGAAGTGGAGGTTCATGGATGTCCTCACAGGTCCGCTTCTTCTCTATCCAGCTTTATAGCCTTGGGCTAACTCCCCGAAATGTCGAATTGCTGCGTCAAAGGGTTGGCAAAAGTGGACGCCTCTTGCTCCCTGCTCACTACATAAAAGAGGCGTATCTATTTCCATGCGTCATCGAATCTCGCTCAACAGGTGGCGTCTGGGAGCACTAAGGACACAATCCACCCAGCTGCTCTTTGGGAGAGTGACCCCGGTAATCATCCTCCGTAAGCTTGCCACCTATGCCACCTACGGGCCACTCTGCTCACCCATGACCTCAGCGGGAGCCCCCAACCCACCTGGTGGCAGCAGACACCGGAGCTGAGGCTTGGTTGTGTGATGGCTCTCGGACGCCGGTCTCCATTCCCTTCTTACTTAAAATCTGGAGATTCAGTCCCGTCGGTGGGATTTCTGGACCGAAGAACACGCAATGAAGAGCTTGTGTCCCTGTTTCTCTAGAGCAGCGGTTCTCAACCTGTGGGTCTCGACCCCTTCGGGGGTTGCACAACCCTTTCACGGGCTCGCCCGATTCGTAGAAGGAGCAAATCAACAGTGATGAAGTAGCAGCAAAAATAACACGAGGAACTGTCTGAAAGGGTCGCAGCATGAGGAAGGTGGAGAACCCCTGGGCTAACGGGTGCCTCAGTGCACTGTGTTCCTCACAGTCTGAGCCCCCTGGGTTCGTTCATGAATGAGAACAAGGGGTGTGTCAGTCTAACAGCCCAGGGCCACACAGAATGGGAAAGAATAGGCGGTCACCTCTGCCCCCTAACTGAAAGTGGCTTCAGAGCAGGGCATGGGAGGCTTCTACTCCCCTCGAGGTGGCCTCTGGGAAACTGCAGGGGCAGCTCTGCCCTGTTCTCTAAGGCTACTGTGAGCCAGCGCCAACGAGATGGCAGTGAGTCTGGGGCTTGGGGGGCGGGGGGTGGCTTAGAGCAAAGGTACTCAGCAGAACTTTCATGTAGCCATGGAACATGCTATAATAAAAGGCCACCACAATTCACTGAGTGTGGTCCCCAGCCTCGAGTCACTGTACAATGTGGAGCTGTACAATGTGGAGTGCATTTTCACAAATGCTGTCTGGGAAGGCTTTTCCAGTTACTGGGTGGGGAGAGACCTGTGCTCTTCATCAGATCTGTAGGAAACCACCCATCTGTCAGCAGGTACCCGGCCCACCCGAAACCAAGAAAGCCTCAGGTGGGGGCGAGACAAGCACTTCCTGTGTCAGGGGCCCGCCAGCTGAGTTGTGAATGAAAGTCACCCAGCGGGACGGAGGACTGTCCTACAGGGGTCCCTCAGCTGCATCCTTCTGTCCTTCTGGGGACAGGCGCCACAGCTGCTTGCCGGGGCAGCCTGAGAATGATACCAGCAACCTTTTGGTTGCCAGCCAAGCACTTGGCCGTTGATCACCAGCCACTCCCCAAGCCCATCCAGAGTCCTTAGACCACCCCCACCCCCCGAGGAGAGGAGAATCCTCACCACCTCGCTTTGGAAGAGGTTAGATAAAGGGTTGGAACACTGGCCACTTGACCGGGCAGATGCTCCCTGAATTCACCGGAACCTGATGGTGGTTTCCTGGCCAAGGGTGCAATGTGCTGCAGTTGGTTGCTATCAAGTCTTTTTTGGCTCGTGGCGACGCCGCGTGACCCACAAGTGCAGGCAGAACCGCTCCTTCATCGTAAGATCTGGGACCCCGCAGAAGCTGATTGCCAGGACTTTCTTCAAAGGGGCCCCACATGGGTTTGAGTAGCCAGCCTTCAGCCTCAAAGTCAAGCACGTACTCATTTGCAACACCCAGGAACCCCGTTGAGGTTTTAAATTACGAGGAAACCTTGATGAGAGGTACCTGACATGAACCCAGCAGGAGTCAAGATCCCAGGTATACTAAAAGCGACTTGTGTAGTAAGACGTACAGAAAATCAATTCATCAAATCCGCAGGTAGATACAGTCATGTCAATGGGCTATCAGCTAGCTGCCCGATGTCCAGGCACCAGAAGCAGGGTGATGAACAGGACAGGGAGAGCTCTGTCCACCTGGCTTTGATCTTCTGGTGCAGCGTAAGAGGAGCCCTGGTGGCACCATGGTGACCCAGATGGGGCCGCTGACCACAAGGTCAAGAGCTCCAAACCTCCAGGGAGAAAGAGGAGGCTTCCTCCTCCCCTAAAGAAACCCACAGGGGCCATTGACCCCCTCTCATGGGATCGCTGAATCGACAGAACCCCCTCGATGGCAGTGAGTGTTTTTTTGTTGAGTGACGGCAGGAGACGTCTTCAGAAGCAAAAGCAAGCCAATGATCACGCACGGTACTCCCGGGTGATGGTACCCACTGCAGATGCTTGTACAGTAAGTGAAGGGGCATGTGTGCAGTCACTGAAGGTCACCCCAAGGGCTGGCGTGTCAGCCAAGGTCAGAGTGAAGGAAGGAGCGCCTCTGGTGTGAAGAACATTCCAGACTAAGGGGGCAGGCATGTTGTGAAGGATGGAGTCTGTCGGGGAGCACAGGTAAGAGGGGGTGGCAGTGAGGCCACAGAGGCAGCTGGGCCTGACCAATGGGCTCTTGTGTCCCTGTGTCAGGATGCCCGGTGTTACTCCAGTGTGTCAAGAAGTCAAGGAGGAGAGTATGAGAGCAAGGAACTGTGTATTCTCTGTATGCATTCTGTGAAATGATGCTAGGGTTTTGTGTTGGGGGAAAAGACCGTGTAATAAAAAGAATCGATGTGTGGGAGAATGCTGATCTCAGGGTTAGAAGTACAGATAACCTTGTGTCCCCCAAAAGACAGGTCAACTTGCCTAGAATGCTCTTCCTACCAGTTCTCTCCTTCTCCTCACTCAGGCCTTTGGTGATTGGCTGTGATGATCCCAGGTGCGACAAACCCTGACCTCGGTGGTACTCGACAGTAGGGCATTCACTAAGGAAGGCCAAAGGAGGACCAATACATCTGAATTATGGTGCTGGCAAAGGAGCGTGCACGTACCAGGGACGGCCAAGAGAACAAACAGATGTGCCTCACAAGAAGTACAGCTAGAATGCTCCTTAGAGGCAGAGATGGCGAGGCTTTGTCTCACATACTGTGAGACATACTCACATACTCACCACCACCAACGGTGCTCATGCGGCGGATTAGAGACAGCTATGTCCACGATGTTACGTAAGGAGACAAGACCCCTATCTAGAGGATGAGGTGGGGTCTCCAGTCATGTTTTGTTTTGTTTTTAGATATAAGAGAGATTAAACCTGCAAGAGAGCAGAGCCAGAGAAAGAGCACATCCTTTGACCCCAGGCTCCCTAGACCGAGAGCCCCGACAGCAAGATACACGGCAATCTCCAAGGGACACCTCGCCCACAGAGGCTGGCTGGAGACCAGGCTCTTCTCCCAGCGCCAACCCAGAGAGGAAGCCTGCCTTTGAGCCGGCACCCAAACTGTGTTTGTTCAGCGCATCCGCGGGTGGTGCTTCTGTTACAGCAGCACCGGATCTGAGGGCTCTTTGTAAGTCTTTGTGTTCCTTTTGTGGGCGCTGGGAGCAGTTCTGCAGCCTGACGGAGCTGACACGGCACTACACATTTATCGCAGCTCACACGACTATTTGACCCACCCTTCAAAAGTGAATTTTACTAAAGGTAACGTCTTTAATATTTGCCCCTAATCACGAGAACAACAAGGTGCTCCCTCCCTATCAGGCTCGACTGGAAAACACTCCTAGAGGTCAACAAACAGACCTTGAACTACTGACAGGTTTTTCTTTATTTTGTCATCGCTTCTGTAGTTGTTGTGTTGTTGTCTTTTGTTGCTTTGTTTTGCTCTCTCTTGTTTTTGTGCATATTGTTATCTCTGCAGGTCTATCTAGATAAGATAGGCTGGATAAACTGGAGGAGAAAACAATGAACCGATGGTTCGGAGGGCACATGGGAAAGGGGGAGCCAAGGAAAGGAAGTGGTGTTAACAAACCCAGGGAAAAGGGAACAACAAGTGATCTAAAATCTGTGGTGAGGAAGGTGTAGGAGGCCTGGTAGGGCTTGATCAAAGGTAATGTAACTAGAGAGGAATTACTGAAACCCAAATGAAGGCTGAACATGATAGTGAGATAAGTGGCAAGTAAAAGGAAGTACCAGAAAGACTAGGCGGCAAAGGGCATTTATAGAGGTCTAAATACAGACATATACACAAGTAAATATATTTATATATGATGGGGAAATAGATCTATATGCATATAGTTATAGGTTTAGTATTAAAGTAGCAGATGGACATTGGGCCTCCAAGGATTCCTGCAATGCAAGAACACTTTATTCTATTAAACTGGCATTCTATGAGGCTCATCTTCCTGACATAATCGCTGAAGACAAAGTGGGTACATAAGCAAATGTGATGAAGAAAACTGATGGTGCCCATCTATCAAAAGACATAGTATCTGGGGTCTTAAAGGCTTAAAAATAAACAAGAGTCCATCTAGCTGAGAAGCAACAAAGCCCACGTGGAAGAAGCAAACCAGCTTGTGTGATCAGGAGGTGTCAAAGGAATCAGGTATCAGGCATCAAAGAACAAAAAAATCCTATCATTGTGAATGAGGGGAAGTGCGGAGTGGGGACCCAAGGCCCAGCTGTAGGCAACTGGACATTCCCCTTATAGAAGGGTCTCAGAGAGATGAGCCAGTCAGGGTGCAGTGCAGCAATGATGAAACATACAACTTTCCTCTGGTTCTTGAGTGCTTCTTCCCCACCCCCACTATCATGATCCCATTTCTACCTTACAAATCTGGCAAGACCAGAGGATGTACAATGGAACAGATAGGAACCGGAAACATGGGGAATCCAGGACACATGAACCTCTCAGGGCCAGTAGTGAGAGTGGTGATACCGGGAGGGTCAAGGAAAGGTGGGGTAGAAAGGGGAAACCTATCACAAGGATCTACATATAAGCTCTTCCCTGGGGGACGGAGAACAGAAAAGTGGATAGAGGGAGACATCAGACAGTATAAGACATGACAAAATAATAATAATTTATAAATTATCAAGGGTTCATGAGGGAGGAGGTAGGGAGGAAGGGGGAAATGAGGAGCTGATATCAAGGGCTCAAGTAGAAAGTAAATGTTTTGAGAATGATGATGGCAACATATGTACAAATGTGCTTGACAGAATGGATGGATGAGTGATTGGATTGTGATAAGAGTTGCAAGAACCCCCAATAAAATGATTTTAAAAAAACAGGGAAAGGCAGTGTGCCGAAACTGATCCTGGAGCACGCAGCAGACAGCTGGGTCAGACTGCCGGCCTCTAATCTGGCACTGACCTGCCTCCAGCACACCAGTCAGTGAGCAGACCCTGTCCTGCCACCCCACCACCACTCCCCCCAACCCCCACGGTCTCTTCCAGGGTAGGGGCAGTGCAGGCACTCCCAGGTGCTAGCCCCAAGTCTTCCATGTGACCACAGGGCCACACCACCCAACACCTCTTCGGGAGCACTGCTTCCTTTTCCAAGGGCAGTCTGCAGGAGCCTCCACCTCCTCCCTCCTATCACACCCCCACCCCCATACTAGTGCCTCCCAGCAACTTCCTTGTGCAAGGTCCCACTGCCACTCGGTGCCCCTCCAGGGGAACCCAGGCTCCAGGTGGGGGTGTGGGGAGGGGAACAGTTTGCACGACCGGAAGAAGAAAACACAGACCGTGTTCAGCTTGGGCAATGAGCCCTGGTGACCTCACGGTATTGGCCCGTGTAACCCAAAGTCATCAGTTCAAGGTTACCGGCAGCCCCGGAGGAGAGAGAGGTGGTTTTCTACTTTCATAGAGGCGCAGTCCCGGAAAGCCCACAGGGGCCGTTCGACCCGGTCCTGCAGGGGCGCCAGGAGTCGGCGCGGACTCCACGGCAGTGAGTCTGGTCTCACTTTGTCTGGGTGGAGCATACCGTGCGGCTAGCCGCAAGGTGGGCAGTTGGAAACCACCGTGGGAGGCAAGGGAGGTTTCTACTCTCTTGAGGAGGAAGTCACAGGGGCCGTCACGAGGAGTCGGCCTCGACTCCTTGGTGCGGGGCTTGGCGGCTGACAGGCCAGCAGCCCCTGGAGACAACAGGCCTGGGGGTTGCTTCTTATAGGGTGCGTCAGGCCGGTTCTCACTCACAGCACAGAGTCGAGCTGGGCTGTCCGCGGCCGGGCTGGGCAGTGTTCACGGCTGTAAGTGGGGATCACGCGCCACCTTGGCTGTAGGAGTGCCTGCAGGGCCACCAAGGGGCAAGCAGTTGACGGCTTTTTGTCAAAAGGCTGGCCGTCCCCGAGACGCCTCAGTGACGGGCTGCCCACAGGTCTCAGCCTGGAAGCCCTAGAGAACAGCTCCACTCGCGCCGGGGGGGCCACACTGAGATGGCAGCGGTGGAACAAGAACGGACGAGAGCACAAGGAGTGGGTGCTCAGCCACATCGGTGGCATGCTGAGCCACTGCCATTCCAGACCCACCTTGGGGACCGTCTGAAAGCCTGGGTTCTCCCGCCCAGAGACATCACCACCGACTAAAGAACAGTGCTCGGAAGACAGAGCTGACGGAGAAAGAAGGAGGGGCGGCGGGGCGCTACTGAGATCCTAAAATCTCTGAAAACGGGATTGTGAAATCCCGACTCTGATTCTCAGAGCTGTCCGAGAGTGTCCCAGGCGGTCCTGCAGGCCCCGGGAGCAATCGGAAAGGGGGCTCACACCCATTTGTTCCCATGTAGGCTCAAAAGAGCCAGGAAAGTCGTAAGATGCAAGATGGTTAGAGGAAATGGCTGTTGAAATCTATTTAAAAAAAAATAAAACTTCTTGAAGGCGAACATATTCCATCTGGGCTTTTTCAGTGAACACGGGACCATAAATGTTTATGTCAGGGTGTATTTATTATTTCAAGTTTGGCCTGCCTTTTGACTGCCTGCTCCCCGGGCCAAGCTCCGGAGCCTGGTGGCACCGTGTGGAGCAATGGGAACGCTAACAACACAGGTCACGTGTGAGCCCAGCAGCTGCTCCGTGCGAGAAAGGGAGGCAGGTGCTTCCGTGCAGGCCTGCCTGCAGCCTCAGAAACCCTGTCTGGGTGCAGCCCTACTGTGTGCCAGGGGCCCGCGCCACGTCCCAATGGGCTTGGTGGCAGTGGCTTGGGTTGGCCTGTGGTGAAGGCGCGCTCCTTAGCTGGCTCCCATACCCGCGTTGTCACTCTCCTCCTGGCTAGTAAGATGCTCCCTCACTCTGCTCCTCTGTGTGAGAAAGAACATGGGATCACAAGTTGTGGGGTGGGGGAAGGGACGCTCACCTTCAGGCGATGGTACCAACCCCTAAACAACACCACCACCACCACCCCACCTCCCACACCTACATATATCATATAGACATATACACACACAGTACGGCTCTCCCAGCTGCATCAATAATGCTGACTGAGAAAAATACCACTGTCCTGGGAAGATTTAAGGAGTCCTATGGCCCTCTAGCATCAGCATTGGGCTGCTAATGCAAGGTGGGTGGTTCAATCCCACCAGCTGCATCATGGGAGGAAGATGAGGCTGTCTGCTCCCACAGAGATGGACAGACTCAAGATAGCCAAGGGGGCAGTTCCGCTCTGCCCTGTGGGGTCGCTGAATTGGCATCAACTTGAAGGCTGGGGGGTTGGCTTGGAGTGGAATGCCTCACCCTTAGACGCAGCCCAGTGCAGACTCCATGAGATAAGCGCTCTGTGCTGAAGTGGGGTTAGTACTACTGGCAGAGCCTCCTGGGCCCACCACAGAGGCTGTTCTGGCTATTATACCCCATCCCCCAAATCTGAACCACCCCCAGCTTCTATACAATCTTCTATACACCCTATACAATCACACCACACCACTCCCCTTCCTCTGGGGAGCTATCGTGGGGCAGCATCGGCGACAGGGCTTTCTGGAGCCCCGTTGTGTCCTCCCCTAGAGGACCTCCAACCAGTGACCAGTCTGACCTCGGCCTGCCAGGGCCACAGGGATCTCTCTGGGGGGGCTCCTGCCCAGGGCGCACACGGGAATCAGTGGGGGTACTTCTGGTGGCCACAGTGTTCGGGAGCCACTGCCACTTAGTGGACAGAAACCAGGGGTGGGCGAGGCCGTGCCAAGGGTGGGTCAGTCCTACCCTCCCTCTGGGTCTTTTTGCCAGGCATTCATGCCACAAACAAGCAATCTGGTCATCTTAGGCGAGCACATAGCGTCATTTCTCTCTCTCTCTCTCTCACACACACACACACACACACACACACAAAGAACGCTCTTCATGGCGTTAACGTGTGCCGGATTTTCCAGGAATGGGACTGCCGTGTAAATGGAGGAAAGGCTGCTCCGTGTTGTGGTTGGAACGGGGCCAGGAATTGTTCGCCGTTTCAGAAAATCACGTCACCCCGGGCCGCTCTGCCCACGACACGTGCGTGTCTGTTGCGGTCGCGTTCGGGGCTCAGGGTGGCAGCCGTGGACAGGGGGGACTGGGCGGACCACCTCTCTGCGGTCTGTATCCTTGTGTCCTCGCATGTGCATGGGAAGACCCCGCTCCTTGGGGAGACTGCTGAAACCTTATATGGATTCCTTAAGAGCCCTGGAGCCATTGGGCTTATGATCTGGGCTGCCAATTTCAAGGCCAGCAGTTCAAAACCACCCGGTGCTCCAAGGGAGAGAGATGGGACTCTCTACTCCCGTAACGAGTTACCATCTCAGAACCCCCCGGGGGCAGGCCTACCCTGTCCTCCAGGGTCACTCGCTAGCAGTGCCCATCGATGCGGTAGCCCTGAGTTTGGTTTGGAGAGGAGTCTTTAGATGGGCCACACGATCCATGAGGTCCTTTACGGCGTGTGAAAGACGCAGAATTACAAAAGGTCTTGCTAGGGTAAAGGAAACTTGCGGAGATGCCTGACTCCAATCCTCCTCCCTGTTTTCGGATGGAGAAAGTGAGCCCCCCTCTGCAGCCCCCACCTCCCCAGAGGTCACACCAAGGGTGGTGGCTGAGCTGGCATCGGCCCGCATTGCCTGACCCAAGCACACTGAGACCCTCCGAGGGCCGGTCGTGCCTCTTCTGGGGTCAAGGACAGAGGAAGAGCCCAGGTTTCCCTGCAGGGTCCCCCTGGGAAAATACGGACCCCAAGCCGGTGCTGAGGGTAGGGGTTGCCACACTGTCTAGAGGTAGAACTGAGGCAGGGGCCTGGGGGGCTCAGTCTCCCTGACTGGCGGTCCCACAGAGGCTGGGGTGTGGGGCTGAGCTCATTGCCCCTAGGCTTCCCCTTCTCCTCTCTTAGCACCTGGACAACTCCCTCCCTCTCCCCTCTCCACTCACAGCCCCTCCTCTTCACTCTTTCAGACCTCCAGCTGCACCTCTCCCAGGACAGCCGCGGCCACATGAAGTCCCCAACCTCTTCTCCCTCACTAGAACGATCCACCCCACTATAGCCAGAGTGATCTTTCCAAAGCCCCCAAACATGCCCCTGTCCCAAACAAACCCTCTGTGATTCCTACTGCCCATGAGATAACGAAACCCTGTACATGGTGGTCCCCAACCCACTCCCCACCTGGTGACTGTGAGGTTCTGTTCACAGCACCCCAGCACTACTACCCTGTCCTTTCCTCTCCTGGTCCCTGCCAGTCCCTCCTCCATGCTACCACGTGCCCACTGGAACTCTCCCAGCACCCAGTGCAAGGAGCTCCTGTGCATCGGGGCGGGACCAAGGGCCCTGGCATCGTAGTGGCAACACATCGGTGGACAATTGACCACAAGGTCAGCCGTTCGAAACCACCAGCCAGCTGCACAGGAGACAAGATGAGGCTTTCTACTCCCGTGAAGAGTTCCATCCTGTCTCCACGGCTTGCGATGAGTCAGCATGGGCTGGATGGCAGCACCAGGGTGTTTGCCTTCGCTAAGCCTGCGATGACGCCGGAGCCTCTGCTGACAGCAGGGTTCGACCTAGATGGACAGACTGCGAGATAAGAAGTCCTTTCTCTATGACACCCTTAGGCGGGCGGGCCATTCTGCAGCCCCCTCCAGCAGCACAGCTTTGTTGGTTATCTGGAGAGAAGGGGTGGAAGCATAAAGAGTATCCCCCAAATATGTTTGAAGGAACTCAGAGCAGCACCTCAGTGTTTTCATTACAAACTGGAGCAGACCCCTGGGAGGGTCTGTATATCGCTGGGGGGGAAGCTCTGAGCTGCAGGGGTCTACAGGGCCCACTGGGGGGGAGGGCATGGTGCCCGACTTCTGAAGACAGCAAGAAAGACTTTCTGGGGAAATACAGCTGATGAGGGTAGCCCATTCCAGGGCACTGTCTGCCTGCCCACTGTCAGCTCATGCCTGGCCTCCCTGGTACCTCGTGAGCATGTGTTGAAAACACTCTGCGTGTTGGGGGCTGAGAGCTCTCTTTCTCACACTCGATTAAGGTCAGGAGTCCAGACAAGGCATCGTGACTGGAGAGGAACCTGATCCCTGCAGGCTAGCCCTGGCCCTTCTCTGGCTGTTAATGCTCATTGGGACTTGGGCAACTCCCAGCCCCTTGGCCTCCATTTATCTGGAAAACAAAACCAAAAGTCCGTGTGTGTGTCTGGAGGAACTATGCTCTGCAGGCCGATTTTCAGTGGCTGGTTTTTTCAGAAGTAGTTTGCCAGGTCTTTCTTCAAAGGGACCTTGGGATAGACACAGACTTCCAACTTTTCAGTGGGTCGAGTGCTTCGGCCAGGAAGGTCCACACAAAGGGAATGAGGGGACGTGGAGTGTCCATGTCCCCTCCTGCCTGCAGGCTCATCCCCCACTCACTGCCATCGAGCTGGTGCTGACTCCTACTGACCCGAGTGAACAGACAATGCTTCCCTTATGAGTGTCCCAGTGGCCACTCATTCTGGGAGTAGGAAGTCTGTCTTTCTTCCCGAGAGCCATCAGGAATCTCCTTTTCAAAGGCCTCGGGAAGCAGAGGCAAGCTGGTCTTAGATGAGGGCCTACGTCTCCCTCTTCCAGGGCCTAAGTCCTGAGATTCCTCACTGCCTGGTAGTCCTACCTGGCCTAGCTTGGTTCTGATTTTCCCTTGGAGTCTGAGGCTCCCTCTGCAATGGGCCAAAGAGAGCAGTAGCTGATGGGTGATGGCTCTGGGCTGGGGACACGGAGAGGAAGGCAGACGTGGCTGGGTCCACAGAGCCACAGCCTAGGGGGAACGCTTGGTGCTGGATGGGACCAGAGCAAGGACAATGGCTGTCCCCTACGAAGGGCACAGACCCTCGGCCTCTTTCTCTCGTCCCTCCCCCAGGACGGCCGCTGGTCCCTCTGTGCCTGCCTGCTCCCCTGCACCGTGGTAACAGGGCAATGTCCCTACTTGGGAGAGCAGAGCATGGTGCTAAATATCTCAAGCCTTGCAACAGCCCTCTAGCCTATCAGTTAGCGTGGGGACCAAGCACCAGGCAGGTGAAATGACTGTCCTGAATGACAAGAAAGGCGTCCACCTCAGCCCTCGGCCCAGGATGACTGGGATCACAAACTCCCAAGTGGTCCTTCCAGGAGACCTGCCAGTGTGCCTACAGGCCCTTCCTGAGGGATTGAACGCCCCTCCAGGGCATCCCTCAAGCCACACGCGCGCACACACACACACACACACACACACTGAAAGGTACTACGTGCTGCCCTCAAGGCAATGCTGACTCCCCCAAACCTGGAGGACAGGGCAGAGCTGACCTCGGGAGTTTCCCTGACTGTCGCTCTTGACTGGGGTCAAAAGCCCTTGCTGCCATGGAGCCCCGGGGACTTTCGAACTGCTGTCCTCGCAGTCCAGAGCCCCAGTTGCTGCCGCCCCCGCATTACCGTGGAAAGATACCAGGGCTAAAATGCTCTGCAGAAAGACTCCAAACTCAACTTCTTATTTTCCAAAAAGAGGAACCAGCTCGAGGCCTGCAAAGAAACTGTGGCCCCGTCAGGGCCAGTCCTCAGGGTCCCGGCCTGGCACCTCTGCTGCTCGGAAAGGTGACCACAGACATCATGCCACCTCCCTGGCAGGGCGGAGAAGTGGGTGACGAGTAGGGGTGGCACAGCTAAAGTGTCCCTCCACGGTGCTCCAGCAGCTCTGCAAAGCAGCCGCGGGACTAGCTCTGCTGGAGGCCAGGGAGCCCAGCCCCCACCAGGATTCAGCCGGGACCTGGATGGGCTCAAGCCTCTGCCGCCAGGACTGGCCTGGGCCGTGGGTGCCAGCTCAGTGCGCGGGCATCTGTTCTTTAAACCGGCCCTGACGCTGCAGAGGTCCACCGATCGGGCGCCCTCAGCCAGAGAGCAGGGTGAACAGAAACGGCCGCAGGACCAGCTGGACACCAGGCGTGACTTCCCCGAAGTCTGCCTGCTCTCCTGCTGCCAGGCAGCGCCGGCTGGTGCTCACTGCCCAGCCCGGGACCCCGTCCGTGGACGGCCCTCCGTGAATGAGGGCAGTGTTTGGGACCAGTCAACAAGATGGATGGTGTTTCGCTTCGGCCCGCACACCGTAAACATTGTGTGGCAGGCGCAGGGCCAGGTGGCTCCCTGGCGCGCGCGCCCCGGCTGGGCTGGCCTGCGAGACCCATTAACGTGGAGATAAACAAAGAGGTGGGGAGCAGGGGCTGGGGGCTGCCAGGCTCGTCCCACGCTCAGAAAGAAGAACCTGGAGGAACGGGGGTCCGGGAGCAGCGAGGGGGAGGAACGGGCTGCCGGGCCTGCTTCCAGCTCCAGCTCCCATCCTGCTGCTCTGCTGTGGGCCTTGTTTCCAGCTCCCCCGGGCTCAGCGTCCTCGTCTAGAGAAACCGAGACGGGATGGAGCGTGGACTGCCGGGAGGCTCACGGGCATTGGTGAATGAGCAGGTGGGGGCTGTAGCTGCTTGGGGGCAAGAACTACATCTGATTGGTGTCCATCGCCCGGTGGTGAACAGTCCGGGTGTGAGACACGGTCTGGGAGCCACACTCGGCCCCTGACTTGCCCAGGTCGTCTTTTCCGGATAACCTCCCTTCTCTTGTCTGTAGAGCTCAGAGGATCGGACAGGCTAGGTGGGCTTCTCGTCAGGAGTGCGCGAGACAGTGCTCCCCGGCACTGTGCTCTGGGCCTGTGCACAGTCAGTAAAGGGTCACCCTCCTTCCTGCTCATGCTTCTCTGCCCAGCATGGGCTCTCACGATGAAGCTGCTCGGCCAGGGCTGGGGCATGGCCAGGTCTTCTGGGATTCTCCCTGCCTGGTCTAAGTCAATCTTTGGATCCAGAACCAAGCACTCAGCCTGCCTGGCGCCCACATGGGCCTCACAGCCTGGCCTCAGACTTCAAGCCCCGGGCCCCATGTGGAAGGCAATCCAACTCGACAGAGCATCAAATCTCCAAGAGCCAGTTGGCCAAGAGTCAATGTGTCAAACGACCAATTCATCAAAAGCCAATTAGCCATAAATTACTCCGCCAAATGGCTAGGCTCCCACATCTTCCAAATAAACAGTTACCCCAAACTTGTTTACTTTAACCATTTCTAAAGATGACAACAATTTGTGTTGGGGAAGACGGTATTGGTTAATAAGTTTTCGTAGCAGAATCCTTTTTCAAAAAAAATACCAGAAGTGGTTAGTCAAAATCAAAAATCATGGATTCGTTTACGCCTTTGTATTTACGATTTCATTTATTTTATCTTATCATCTGTTATCCAATGTCGATGTTCTGACAGGAAATTTCAAGTTATACCATGCCGTGGGTTGAATGGTGGTCCCCTAGATGATATGTTCAAGTCAAATATCTGGAATCTGTGGATGTATTTGGAGAAGGGGGGGTCTTTGCAGATGTGTTTAAGTTAAGGACTTTGGCTTGAAAAGACCACCCTAAACCATTGGGGTGGGTCCTATGGCCAATGATGCGCCCCTTACACACACACACACACACACACACACACATGAAGAAGAGTCATGACCACAAGGACAGAGATGGGCACAAGGCAGTTCCAAACCAAGAAAATGTCCCCCCTCACCAGGAGAGAGAGGAGGCAAAGAGTGCAGTGTCTCTTTGAGGGTCCCAGAGGAAGTGTCGTTCTGCCAACATGTTGCGTGAGAGCCTCTGGCCTCCAGAAGCATTAGGGGCATGACTGCCTCTTGGTTCCTCCGGCCACCACATGTGTGCTGACTTGTCATCACAGTCTCAGAAAGTATCAAAAGGTGTGACTGCTAGGGTTCCCGTTCAGAAATCTATTGGGTGTGTTGTTTCTTGTGGCGATTATCAAAGTTGCAAAACATTTGCCTTGTCGCTATTTTTTGCCCAGGCAATTCACTGACATCAATGATCTACCTCTTGCCTGCTGCAAGTGAGGGCTTGAAGGTCTTGCTGATGAAACTCAAGGACTGCAGTCTTCAGGGTGGATACAATTCAACATAAAGAAGACCCCCCCCCCTCCTCACATCTGTACCAGTCAACAGCGTCATGGTCCATGGAGAAAGGTCTGAAATTGTCACGGGTTTGGTCTTGTTTGAACCCACAATCGATGCTCATGGAAGCAGCAGTCAAGGGTCAACATGGCTGCTCAAGATCTCTCTCTCTCTCTCTCTCTCTCTCTCTCTCTCTCTCTCAAAGCAAGGGTGCTACTTTGAGGGCTGAGGGGTGCCTGAGTCAAGCCGTGGCGTTTTTTATGGTTTCCTATGCGCACCAATGTTGGATATTGATTGAGAGACCGAGGAAGAATCGATATATTTGAAGTATGGTGCCGGCGAAGAATACTGACAATATCATGGACTGCCAAAAGAGCAAAATTAAATCGGTTTTAGAAGAAGTGTGGCCAGCGTGCTCCTTAGAGACAAGCCTGGCTAGAGGTGCTCTCACACACTTTGAATGTGCCATTGGGAGAGACCAGTCCCTGGAAAAGGATGAGCCACAAAGGCCTTGCCGAGACGGATCGGGGCAGCAGCGGTAACAACAGGCTCCAGCATCAGAACAATGGTGGGATGGTGCAGGACCCAGCGGTGTTTCGTTCCCTTGTGTGCTAGGAGCCAAGAAGTGGCCGGAGCCCATCCAATGCACCTAACCTCAGTGACATATTGTTTAACCATCATCATTATTTCCTTTCAAGTTTTTCTATCACTCTTCACAGAAGTGCGAGACCCGCTAGGCCATGACTGCCCTCCCCCTCCCACCTGCCCCTGGAAATCCACTCGTAAATTCTGGTCTCTATACATTTGTTTATTCATAAAATATCTGTCCTATGTGGTTCACTCAGGATACTATTTTCAACATGCACTCGTAGCTCTTTGTGGGTAAGTAGCGCTAAGTTGTTTTTTATATAAAATAATTACTTCATGCCATTTTCTGATTCAACCACTCTTACTCCACTTTAGCAGAGTAAGATTTGTCAAGAAACTTTATCAGCCATAGTTTCTGATGTTTACAATAAAGGCACAATTATTATATGGCTCCTTCTTCGTTTGTTTGTTATGTTGTCCATTTTTTGGATTTTTTTTACTTTATTTTTTTATTTCTTAAGTCATTTTATTGGGGGCTCATACATCGTCTTTCACAATACATAAATAAGCATACTGTGTCAAGCTCCCTCACTTGTCCACTTCTATATCATTCTCCAACTGTCTGCCTTTTCCCTTAAGCCCCTACTATCAGCTTTTCCATCCCTTCCCCTCTTCCCCTGCCCTCTCCTCCCCACCAACCCTCAATACTTTATACACTGTTATTGTTCTCTCATATATTACACTGCCCGACCTCTCCCCCAACCCACTCCCCTGATGCCCATCCTTCAAATAGGAGCTTATGTGTATATCCTTGCTGTTGGTTCCGTCTCTCTACCCCATCTTCTCTCCACCCTTCCAGCCTCTCTTTTGGATTTTTTATGAGCTTGTATTTTCTGTAGGATTTCATATTTATAATGAACATGCAATGAATATGATGTGTGCCCTTGAAAATATTTCACATTTATACTAAACACATATCAAATATGATATCTGTCCTTTAAAAGCAGTAACAAATCCAATCCAGTCCTATCTAAAAAAAAGTACTACATCATGATCAAGGGAGGCTTATCCCAGGAATGCAGGATTCTAAATCATTCCAAACCAACTATATAATTCACGGCATCAAAGGAAGACAGAAGAAACGGGCCGCATGGTTAGTTCAATGGGTGCAGACGCCAAAGCAATATCCCTTCCTGAGAGATAGTCCCAGCCTACGAAGGACAGGAAAAAACCTCTGCGTGAGGGTGTTGGTGTTGGGGCCATGGAGTCGACTCCAACGCTCCGCCACCCCATGCACAACAGAGCGCACCACTGCGCAGTCCTGCGCTGTCCTCCCAATGGTTTCTATGCCTGCGCTCACCGTTAAGAGTTGTTCTGTCTGTCCATCCCCTGGAGCCCCTTCACTTTACCAACAGACCACCCTTCTCCAGGGACTGGTCTTTCCTGACCATGCATCCAAAGTGTGAGACAGAGGCCTGCCATGTCAAGAGTACTCTGGCCTTGCTTCTTCCAGGGTAAACAGGCTTGTCCTTTTAGTTGCCACAATTCAAATGTGGTCATTCCTCTTCGGTCTGTTTTGGTCAATGTCCAACTTTCACATGTACATGGGACAATGGAAAATCTCCTGGCGCTCGGGTCAGGCACACCTGAGCCTTCAAAGTAGCATCCCAACGGTTCAGTGCTCTTAAGAGGTCTTGTTAGGTCGCTGATGGAACTAATGCAACACATCCTTTGATCTCTCTCTCTCTTTTTTTTTGTTTTTGTGGGCATCACTGCCTCTGGTGGCCGTTGGCGCTGCTGGATTTGAACCGTCAAGCCCGCGGGCCGCAGTCCCACACTCAACAACTTACGCCACCGGGGCTCAGCCTGATAGTTTGATTTCTTAACTGCCTCTTCCGTGAGCACTAATTGTGGATCCCGGCTAGACAAAATCCTTGACAACTTTGACCTTTTCTCCCTGGAGCACGACGTGACCTGCTGGTCCAGTGGTGAGGCCTGTGGAGTTCTGACGCTGAGTGGAAATCCACACTGAAGGCTGCCGTCCTTGGCCTGCATCCGCAGGGCCTTCAAGTCCCCCTCACTTTCAGCGTGCCAGGTTGAAGCTTAATAAGCTTTCCTCCCGTTACAATACCACCTGCTAATCCATTATGCCTCACTGACCTACACTTTAATGCTAATGCTTCCGAACTCCTAGAAGACAGTGTGCTTTGGGCTGTAGCAAGTGTTTGAGAGAGAATCCAAATGCAGGGGTAGGGAGGAAATGCTAAGTCTGACTGAGTCAAAATGAAAAACCTTTGTTCTATGAAAAATACCATTTAGAAAATGGAAAGGCACAAACTGGGAGAAAATAACCCAATCCGAACACCTAAATAAGACTCATGAGCAGAATAATAAAGAGCCCTTAAACCTCACAAATGCAGCGAAAATCCAGTTAGGACTTGGGTAAAACCCTTGAACAAACTCTTCTCAGGAGATACCAGGTACATGTCCATCTGTTGCACTGAAGGCATTGAGATGGTCTTGGGTCTTCGGGGAAATGAGAATAAAACCTGGCCCATGCATCGGGAGTTTATTTAATGCTGGAATCTAAGCAGTCACTGCCACCACTTGTCTGTCAAGTTTGCCACACTGTGGGGGCTTGTGTGTTCCTCTGATGATGAAAGCTATGTTGCTGGTATTTCAAATACCAGCAATGTCATCCATCGTGATCAGGTTTCAGCAGAGCATCCAGACTAAGAAGAGACTACAATGAAGGAGTAGACTGCCCACATCCGAGGAATTAGCCTCTGGGTAGCATGGAAAACCCTATGGATAGCATTGAAACATTCTCAGCTATCAAAAACCTAATGGGTCCAATGGCAGAATATTTTCAGAGACAGTGCCAGAAAATGGATCCCTCAGCCCAGAGAGCATTTGAAATATGACCAGGAACGGCCTCCTCAAAGTCAAGTAATGCTGTGGACAGGGGAAAGCCTACAGGAGTTAAGCCTTTTACCACGTCTGTGGGAAGAGAAGATGGAAAAGCTCAGCTTCAGCAGATAAAACCAGGCCCAGAGCCAACTGTGGATCAGACCCTCAATTGCTCATATTTAGTTCAGATTAAAGCTGAAGAACATTAAAACAAATCCATGAGAGCCAAAATACAACCTTGAGTCTATTCCACCTGAATTTAAAAAACAGATGAGCTGTGGGAAGACATCAAGAACATCATTTCTGAAGAAAGCAAAAGATCATTAAAAAGACGAGAAAGAAGAATAGATCAAAGAGGATGTCAGACCAGACTCTGAAGCTTACTTTAATTGCAGAGTAGCTAAAGCGAATGGGAGAAATGGTGAAGTCAAAGAATTGAATAGAACATTTCCCAGGGCAGCTCTAAATGACATAATCAAATATTATAATGAAATATGCAAATATGCAGTTAAAAATCAAAGAGGAAGAACATACTCAGCATATCTGAAACTGAAAGAGCTAAAAAAAATTCACGCTTCAGGTTGTAATATTGAAAGATTCTATGGGCAAAATATTGAATGATGCAGGGAGCATCAAAATTTTCATATAGTCACTGTACCAAAAAAGATCTAGTGACATTCATGTGCAGGTCCAGGTTGACTATAGAAGCAAGTTTAGGAACAATCATATATGGGTCATAGAGAACTTTATATCAAGAAGTAAACATGCATCGATAAAACATCCCAGCCCTATCCAGATCAAGTCCAAGTCCATAAGTTCACTATGAGCCCATAAGTGCAATATTAGCCCAAGAATTCCTCTTCAGACTCCTGCAGTACATGCTATGATGTCAAAGACAGGAAGATCACAGGACGGTGGGTGCAAAGTCCTGTGGGTCCAATCTCCAGGGCTCTGGCTGACATCAGCGTGCTCCATATGGTTTGTCAAGAGGAATGGTGAAACAGACATAGTGTGTCCTGTCTCCAGGGAGGAAGACAGGGAGTTCCCGGAACCCTCATGCTTAGGCCATGCCCACAAGGAGACATCTTCACTGACAGGCTAAACTTCACACCTTCATTCTTGTAAGTTGACATAAAATTGTATAACTACCACACCATGAAAGGCTGAAGGAATCAGTCCAAACTGCACTAAAAGCATTAGCCAAAAACAAGGCACTAGGAGTTGATGGAATACCAACGGAAATGTTTCAACAAGCTGATGAAGCACTGGAATCATTCACTCTTCCATGCCAGGAAACCAGAAAGAGAGCTACTTGGGTGAAAGACATCCATATTTGTTCCCATTCTAAAGAAAGATAACCAACACAATGCACAAATTACAGAACCAACACATTGCACAAAAATTACACAACAAGATCAGTGATATCATAGACACATAAAATTTTGCTGAAGATCATCTAACTACGGTTGCAGCAGTACATTGGCAAGGAGCTGCCACTGGTTCAGACTGGAATCAGAAACTAGGGACATCATTGTTGATGTCACAAGGATCTTGTCTGAAAACAGAGAATTCCAGAAAAATGTGTACTTGTGTTTCATTGAATGTGGTAAGGCATTTGGCTGTGTGGATCACAACAAACCATGGTTAGCCTTGAGAAGAATGAGGATCCCAGAACACTTCATTGTGCTCACACGGAACTTGTATGTGGATCAGGAGAGAGTTGTGCAAACAGAACAAGGGAAGGCGGAATGATTTCAAGTCAGGGAAGGCGTGTGTCAGGGTTGTATCCTCTCACTATACTTATTCTGTCTCTGTGCTGAGAAAATCACCAGAGAAGCTGACTTACACGAAGAAGATTGTGGCATGAGGAATAGAGGAAGGCTTATGAACAGTCTCCGGTATGCAAATGACACAACCTTGCTTGCTGAATGTGAGGAGGAATGGGGACACTTGCTGATGCAGATCAAGGACTGCAGCCTTCAGTCTGGACCACCACTCAGGGCAAGGAACACCCAAACCCTCACAACTGGACCAGGAGGTAGCAGCATGATACATGGAAAAGACGCTGAGTGAGAATTTGTTTGTCAAGAATTTTGTCTTGTTTGACTCCACAACCAATGTTCATGCAAGTAGGGGCCAAGAGATCTCAGGGTGCAGTGCCTTAGGTAATCTGCTGTCCAAGGCCTCTTAGATCGTTGAAGAGAAAGATGTCACTTTGAGGACTAAGATGTACCTGATTCAAGCCCTAATGCTCTCAGTCACTGTGTGTGTGTGTGTGTGTGTATGTGTGTGTGTACACTGGCCACAGAATCAGGAGAACCAAAGGAAAAGGGATGACTTTGAACATTGGTGGTGGAGGAGCACATTGAAAGTACCATGGACTGCCGAAAGAACAGACAGCTGTGGCCTGGAAGAAGTGCCGTCAGAGTGCTTTTAGAAACAAGGACTGGGAGAAATCACCTGTACTTTGGACGTATTACTGGGAGAGACCGATCCCTGGGAGAAGGCATCATGCTTGGTAAAGTGGAGAGGGCAGCACAAAAGGGAAGGGCTCTCTGCGTACGAAATGGATTAGCCCAGGGGCTCAAGCCTAAGCACACCTCTGACATGGGGGTAGGGCCACGTGGTGTTCTGCCCTGCTGTGCAGTCCCTGTGAGTCACTGTGAGTCAAAGCCCGATCTCGGGCACCTCACCACAAAAGACAGCCATGGACGTCCAGTACCAACGAGCAAATAAAACGCAAGCCCGCTCTGGGCAGCTCCAAGCCCGACTCATGAACTTGACTTCATTGCCATCAGCCTCCGTTTCAACGTCCTGAACAAAAAGAGGCAGGCAAAGTCCCAGAGGAAATGGGAAATTGAGCACAGGAGGCAAAGAGCTTGAGGAAGCCCAGTCTTTACCCACAGACACCCTGCACAAGGAGCTGTATCTGGGGGCGGGAGTATTTTACACTTGCAACCTAGCAAGTAAAATAAGGAGGGGCTAGCAGATGGGACCTGGTGGCCCATATCAGGAACCTTAGATTACATCCTTTATGGAACCAGGATTCCATCATCCAACTCAGCTCGGGACCAAATCCCAAATGATGGAAGCCACACTCACCCATTCACTCGCTCGCTCGCTCGCTCACTCACTCATCCACTTTTCATCCATCTCTATTCACTGATCCATGACTGCATCCCTACTACCGACCTCCTTGTCTCCCCAGCCCAGAGAGCACTCCCTCCCATTCCCAGCCCTGGTCCTTTCTCTGGAATACAGCCAACATTCAGCAAGTTCCTACCTACTAAGTGCCAGGAGCTGGACCCGATGATCTACAAGTAGATTTCATTTAAGCCTCCCATTTTGCAGAGGAGGAAACAAGAGACTCAAGAGGACAACTTGAGTCCAGGCCTGCCTGACTCCCACGGCCTTGTTCTGATTAATCCATGCACACAAGCAGAAGTGGTGGTGCTTAAGAGCTCTATGAGGGCCTGGCTGTGGTGTGCTCCCTGCCCATGGCCACCATCTCATCATGAAGGGCTGGGCCGGTTCCTGGGTGTCCAGAGTGAGCGACCTGGCTCTGCCCTGGCTAGAACTCCATCTCACGGAGCTGCTGCACGACAAGGGCTTCCCCATCCTTTCTCTCCTGACAAAGCTATGCCACAAAGGCTGGCTCCAGAGAGGGGGTGTTACGCTCAGCAAAAGCAAAGAGGGCAGGGCACCACGGTCGCAGCTCCTCTGCTCCAAGCCCATGCCTCTTTGGTGTGACTGAACCCCAACGAAATAGCTAGCGGGGTTGGTTAGTTGAGCCAGGTGTGAGTCCAATAAACAGACACTACCCATAACTTCCCCAGGAGAAAGCCTGCCCATGCCCCGCCCTGGAGCGCTGCCGGAAGCTGTTCTCTGTAGGAGTACAAGCTTGTGTACTATGACCTCGTCCTGGGGGTCCCCATCTTTGCTTCAAACCCTTGCTCAGCAATTGCCCAATTCCCCAAGTCAGATGCTCCTCAGCCTGCATCCAAGGGTTCCCTGAGCTCACCAGGGCTCCATGCTTCCCCTTCTCTTTTGAACACATTTCACATCCCCTCCCCCCCAAAAAAACAAAACAACCCAATGCTATTGTGTGGATTGGCTACTCCATAGTAAATCTTTAAGGAACAGACAGCCTTATCTTTCTCCTACCAAGCAGCTGGTCTTTTTGAATCACCACACTCGAGGCTAGCGGCCCACCACCTCTCCCACACGTCTCAACCAAGTATCACTCCACAGGGAGCCCTCCGGGTTCTCATCCAGCACACCCTCCTGCTGTCCCGTCTCCACAGCGCGCTCCATCATTCTGTGCATTCTGGTTTGTTTACAACTTTATTTTCCATGCTCTGGGCATAAGGGCCTGGTCTCTTGCACAGGCTGAGTGGTGGCTGTTTCAGTCTGGGTTGACTGGAGGAACAAATTCATAGATACTCATATGTGGATAAGAAAGGGCTTTATGGCTGAGCCCCGGTGGCGTAGTGGTTGAGTGCGGGACTGCGGCCCACTGGCTTGGCAGTTCGAATCCAGCAGCAGCTCTCCAGGAGCAAGGCTGGGCCTTCCACTCCTACCAGAGGGCAGTGATGCTCCCCAAAAAACCCAAACAAACAAACAAACAAAAACAAAAAAAAAGACAGAACTTTATATAAAGCATGATTGTATATTAAGAAAACATTGCAGGGCTGAGCCCTGGTGGCGTAGTGGTTGTGCGTGGGACTGCGGCCCACTGGGATGGAGGTTCAATTCCGGCTCCCAGGAGCAAAGGCTGGGCCTCCTACTCCCACCACCTGAGGGCAGTGATGCCTAATAAAAAAGAAAGAAAGAAAACATTGCAGCCCAGTCCAGTTCAAACCCATATGTCTGATATTAGCCCATATGCCCAATACAAGTCTATAAATTCCTCTTCAGACTCATTGCAAAACATGCAATAATGCCAAATGCAGGAAGATGACAAGCAAGTGGGTGGAAAGTCTTGTGGCTCCAGTGGCGGTGGAAGCATCTCAATGCTGGTGTGGGTCTCCCATGGCTACTCCAGTTACACGGCTCTGACTCTATCAGCATAGCGCCATGCGGCTTGTCAATAGGAATGTCTCATAGGGAGAGTATGTATCCGACCTCCAGGGAGGAAGACAGGAATTCCCAGAATCCTCAGGCCATACCCACACCGAGATCTCATTGACTGTGAGCTGATTGAGAGGCTAGACTCCATCCCTTCCTCGAGTTGACAGAATATTTTGTAACTGCCACACTGGCTGAGTCAGGAGAGTGTTTCCTCTGCTTGTCATTCCCCTGCCCTTGGTCAGCTGGGTCCTGGGGCTCAGGGTGCTTTGCCTGGAATCATGCACAGCACTGGGCCTCTCCTGTGTTGCTGTAGGGGATACACTGCCTACCTCACCACAGAACACACAGGCCTGCTATGTGCACCGAGCCTGTACGGCCATCTTGAGCGACAGACACCTCCTCAGTGCAGCCTTCCTGGACATCCCTATCTGCTCCTTCAGTGGTGCAGGTGCACCTTCTGCCCCTCCGCCCTCCCCCCTGCGGCATCTGAAGGCAGGGCTGTGGCTGGGTCACCTGTGACTGGCCCATACAGGGCCTGCCTTAATATATTTTCACCACACAAATGAGTAGTAGGGGCCCTGGTGGTGCAGGGGTTCCATATTGGGCTGCTAACTGCAAGATCAGCTGTTCGAAACCACCAGGCTCCTTCAGAAAAAAGAGGGACTTTCTACTTTCATAAAGCGCTACAGTCTCAGAACCTGGCAGGGGCAGTTCTACTCTGCTGCCCTCATAAGATCCGCATGAGTCAGTATCCACGCGATGACCGTGAGCTTGGCTGGGAACCCTGCCCCCCCGCCCCGGTGCTAGGTAAGACAACTCCTTTTGCAGGTGGATCGTGGAGCTGCTGGCTTCTCTCACGGAGCGCCGCCTGCAGGGAGCACAGCAGGTTTATTAAGCAGTGAAGTCAGGATATGCTGGGGACAGGCCCCCAGCGGGTCTACAGAGTAGTGAGACCCCGCCCCAACTTGACAGGCCTTTTCATGCTTGACAAGAGCCATAGAGCTCAAACCGGATGGGTTGGTTGTTTTGTTTTGTTTTGTTTTTTTAAGGCGCTTTTTCCTGTTTGGCTGACACTCAAGTGGTGGTCCCTGATTGGCTGGGTCTAGTGGAGGTCTCTGATTGGCTGCAACTCAAGTGGTGATCCCTGATTGGCTGAGACTCGAGCATGGGTTTTTGATTGGTTGGGCTTGATGGGTTAGCTCGTCCTGTGGCTTTTCCTGGCCTTATCACCGGGTGATAAGTGTGGTTGGGCATGGTAGACCACAGAGAACTGTGGGCCGGTACACATGCCCACAAGCCTAGTCTAACTCAGCGCACTGTCTGCTCGGACCCGATGCCCGGTCTGTAGCCAGTCCCCTCTATGGCAGGCATGAGGCTTGAACCCTCATTACCGGAGTAGCTCAAGGTAGAGGGGCTGGGGTCGAGGGAGGGGGGCGTGGGGAGAGCCGGCCTGCACATGTGAGCAGCAGATGGCCAGCCTGGCCGATTGGGAGATTTCCATTCCAGCGACAATTCATTTTCAGCAATTATCCCTCTCCCCTTTAAAGTCACCTAAGGCAGCCCTCGTGGGCACAGCGGACTTCTTCCCTGGGCGAACTTTCAAGTTCTTTGCACTTTGGGATATGCGTAGAATTAAGAGCAGATGTGCCAAATTGAGGCCCTTGCTTGCCGCTCCATCTCTGACTACCCCCTTGCCCGTCCCACCCCCCACCCCCCGCCCGTCCACTGTAAATGTTTTTAAAATGGGACCCCGGTACCAGACATGTCAAACAGCTGAATTCAAGGTAGAAGAGGCTGCCAGCAGGGAAGACGGATGAAATTTAAAATCCCTTTGGACAGATTAACTAGAGACACTTTGAAGCCATAAATCATGCAGACAGTCTAGAAGAAGCTAATAATGGACTTGGGTTTTGTTCGTATTTATTATCTCAGAGAGATAGCAGAAGGCAGGGCCAATGCGCCTGGCTGGGAAGCCCATGGGGCCGTCCAAGAGGCTGATTATCACACAGAGAAGAGGTGGGGCAGGAAGGGGGCCTGGACAGAAGGATGAGCATTAGCAATGTCCCTGCTGTGTGCCAGGCACCAGGCTGGCTTCCATCTGCTTCATTCGAGCCACAGAGTCACCTAGAGGGAGAAGACAATAGTGGCCCCGTTTCACAGAGGAAGACATTGAGGCTCCATGGCGTCTTGCTCCAGGGCATACGGCCTTGGGCCCACCCATGGGCCCACCCACCCCCACCTCCCAGTCTAAAGCCCTTGCTCAAGCGGATGTAGAAAGAGAGCAGACTCCATCCAAGAGCACAGAGGACCTGGGGACCCCAGCACCCAAGTGATCTTTGCCTTTTTCCACGGCGGGTCCTTTCCCCTTACTGTGTCCTCCACCGGGAGCCTCAGCGGTCAGTGGATGAGTCAGACTGCCACCTGCCGGGCCTCTGCCCTCCAGAGCACACTCTGCATTGGGGCATTTCTGTCACCCACATTTACCCCCAGAGGGCTGGCCTCGATTAAATACGCCCTCACTTGTGCCGCATCTTCCCACGGAGGCGCCCAGGTGGCGCAGGTGCAGCAAGGAAGCGTTTGGCTGCCAACTGAAGAGGCAGGTGGTTGGAGCCCTTCAGCAGCCCCCCGAGAAGAAGATGTGGCAGTCTGCTTCCACGGCCTCCTCGAGAAGATCCCGTCCTGACCATCCTGTCCAGCGGGTCTCCGCCATCCTGCAGGGTCGCTGTGAGTCCAAAGTGCTCAGGGACAAAGGTTTGAGTATTAGACGAGGAAACCGAGGCTTCAGCGACGCAGCCTTTGAGAGGTTTGGGTTTGAGAGGCTTGGGTTCTGGTCCTGTCAAATAGATCTCCTGCGTTGCCACCCCCCAGTCTCTCAGCGGGACTTCTCTCACCGGGGGTTCTAGACTCAGATGGAACACAGGAAGGAAGGTCTGGTGATCGACTTCCAAACATCAGCACTGAAAACCCAGCGTCTCTCCTCGGTTCCCCAGCAGGTTCCCCACCCAATCGCCAGGTGGTATGGCACAGTCTGGGCAGTGGGTCACCTAACAACAGCATCAGATGAGGAATCTGAGGCTCAGGTGGAGAAGCAACTCAGCCATGGGCAAGGGGGAGGTGCCGCCCAGTCTGCTGGTGCCACAGCTCTCTCTTCTGGGGGCCCTTCCTCCCCACCCAAGTCTACCACTGGTAGACTTAGCAAGCCTACAGTGTCCCGAGCTTCAGGCAGTCTGTAGATGGCTTACAGGCTCTGCCATTGGGTCAGAAAGTAATACCCAGTCTGTGCTGAGCAGCGAGTAGCCTGTGGGGCAAGCCACAAGGTGAGGCTTGGGTCGGAACAGTGACGGGGTGCTCCTGTATAGGGACAGTAAGTGACATACTGGGAGGTCAGGAGAGACCTGGGGAGGTGCTGAGGTAGAGAGGGGGAGCATCCTGGGTTTCCCAGTTGAAAATTCACAACGAGTGCTTGGCCCAAACTCCCTGGCACCACTTGGAGGGCATTTGAGAGCTCTGTCTGAGCCCGGCCCTCGACAGAGCAAATCCAGGTGTCCGGGCACATGGGCTGGGAAACGGAAGCTTTATGTAAAGACCCCACGGCAGTGGTTCTCAACCTGTGGGTCTCGACCCCTTTGGGGGTTCAAGAACCCTTTCACGGGGGTTAGCGGATTCATAACAGTAGCAAAATGACTGTGATGAAGTAGCAACGACAATAGTATTATGGGGGGGGGAAGGGTCACCCCAACATGAGCAACTGTGTTAAAGGGTTGCAGCTTTAGGAAGGTTGAGAACTACTGTTCTAAAGAACTCTGCCACAGCCAGCCCGGTGCCACCACCAGCCTTCAACATCTCCCCTCACTCCCCAGCTTGGCACTTAAGGCCTTTCACAAGCCAGCTCCAAAGCACCTCTCTGTCTGCTTACCACCCTGCCACTGCTGATGTGTGCTGAGTGCACAACTTCCGGTCACCCCCTGCTGAGTGCCTTCCCACGGACTTCAGCCTGGGGACCTCATGCCTGCTGGTTTTTCCCAAAGCCCGGCTCCAAGACTCCCCACACTCCACAGGCCCACAGAAGCACCCCCCCCCCCCAGTGCCTGGCAGCACATATGGCCTAGTGGTCCCCTCTGAAGGGCCGCTAGCTCATTAGGCAGGCAAGTCACGGCTGTCCAGTTTGAACGTCTGGCGCAGGGTGGGAAGGAATGGAGGAAGCATGAGCTGGGCCTTGGAGGGCAGGCTTTGCCCCAAAGCTAGCGAGGCCCAGGAGAAGCGCCGTCTGCACTCTTCTCGACCCTGGTACGCCCATGCTGGCCCCTTCACAGGGCTCCACCCTAACGAGGTTGTTCCCCTCCTGGACCTGTGCCCTGCATGTGCCTCGGCCGGCTGCCCCACACCTGCAGCACCCGCTTTCCCCTCCTGCAAGAAGCCCTCCCAGATTCTCCCAGCCCCCACTACTCTCCACCCCCTTAGCTGCGCGGCCCCTCTTCTCAGCGCCCACCTCATATTTCATCTGCTCGCTTAAGCACAAGCCTCACAGGGGCAGGGGCTCTCTCTGGACTCTGGCACGTGGGTTCCTGAAAGGCTGGGGAGGCCCCTTGCAGCTTCCTGCAGGCGTAAAGGCTTTGAGAGGCCACCTGGCCACCAGTTTTGCAATCAGGGATATGCGTGTTGGTGATCTCCTCTCTCTGACTGTGGCTTCATTTGTGGGGATTTTTGAGGGTAAGGGGAGAACTTCCAAACATTATTGTATCCAAAAAGGAAAAAAAATGATTTTATCCATAATCCCATCTTGTAGGTTGTTTACTTTTTGACATCTTTCTTTCTTTTTCTTCACTGCGTTGATATATATCGTTGTGTCTGTGTATTTATGCACACACCTTATCTACACACATACACAGAGAACCAAAGAAAAAGAACTCCCTGCCAGGGAATCAATTCTGACTCAGAGCGACCCTGCAAGACAGGGGAGAACAGCCCCCTGTGCGCTTCTGAGCCTGTACCTTTTTATGGAGTCCCAAGTCCTGCCTTCATCTCATGGAGCAGCTGGTGGGTTTGAACTGCTGATGCTGTGGTTAGCAGCCCAAGGCATAACCGGTGTGCCACCAGGACTTCTTCCACATACACATAGATACATGAAAAAACCCTGCCTCACTGCCATGGAGCCAATTCTGCGTCACTTGAGCTCAACAGGACAGAGTAGAAGTGCTTCTTAGGGCGTTGGAGGCTGTCTATCTGCTCCATAGCAGAGAGCCTCCTCAATCTCCCCACAGTTAAACGTTTCCAAAAAAAATGTAAAATCTCAGGGCCATTAAGTCAATTCCAACTCATAGAGACCCTTATAGAACATGGCGGATCTGCCCCTGTAACCCTTTGCAGGCCCAGAGAGCCTTACCTTTCTCCCAGGCAGGGAGGGGTGGCTTCAAACTACTGACCTTGTAGTCAGCAGTCCAATTTGTAACCACCACGCCACCAGGGGTTGTCTTCATTAGACATCTAGCCTACACTACATACCCAACTGAAAGCATGGTTACAAAGATGTCCCCAAAAACTCTCTTTTGAAAGGCTGCATAGTAGTCCATGATGGGATTACACCACCATTTATTTAGAGAGTCCCTGATGCTAGATTCCTAAGTTGTTTCCAATTTCTCGCTATTATAAATAATACCATGATGCGCACCGATGAACATAAATCACTGTCTGCCTCTCCAGGGGCTTCCTCAGGATACAGTCCAAGAGAGGGAATTCCTGGGTCAAAGGGGATGAATATGTTCCAGGCCCCCTGAGCGCACAGTCGAGCTGCTTCCAGAAAAGACTGTACCAATTGACACCCCCGTATGAGAGGGCCAATTTCATTGCACATTGCAGCAATGAGTAATAGCATTTGCCTCATCTTCACTAATTTGCTAGATTTAACTGCTATTTCCTTTGGAGGCTTTGGTGCTCACAAGTTGTTCTGTTTTGTTCTCTGTATTTCTTCTTTTGTCAACTGTTCCCTGTCCTTTCCCCATTTTTCTTTGTCACTGTGTGGGAGCTTTCCTTCTTTTTAATTTTTAATATATTGAGATTATCGGGCCTGTTCTTTGGAATCAATATTTTTCCTGATTTTTTTTTTTACGGCTGTTTATAAAGCTGACACGTTAAAAAAAAAAAATCTGGCGAATCTTGAGCAGCCTGACCTAACGGAACCCGAACCTCACTGCAAAGTCAGCCCTGTGGCTTCAGATCAAATCAATATTCCCTGTAATATCTTCTCAGGGTCTTTTGTGGTTTCATTTTTCACACTTAACTCCTTAATCCATCTGGAATGTATTTTGCAATAGAACGTAGATGAGGATTTAACTTTATTTTCCCCAAAATACTTAAGCAATTGTCCCCATCTGTGCTATTTTTTTTTTTTTAAGATCCTCATGGCAGGGTTTACTCTGTCCCCCTGAGTAACTCTGTTTTAAGCTGACAAAAGAAAACCCACAGGGTCGCCTGCAAGTTAGTTGTCTCTTGCAGAGACCCCGTGTGTTACAGCGCAGACTTGCTCCACAGCTATCTTGGCTCTCACTTTCGTGGAGGCAGACCGCCAGGCCTTTCTTCTGCAGTGCTCCGGGTGAGTTCAAAGTGCCAACCTTGAAGTCAGAAGCTGAGAACCTAGCAGGATGGAGTAAGTTCATCATCATACATCTCAAATGCATATACTTAAACTTCACAGAGCCTACCTCCTTCTGTGCTCAGCACCAGGGACGACTCTAGTGCTGGGGACAGAGCAGTCAATAATATAAAGAAAAAATGCAACCTTCACAGAGCACCCCTTCTACTGGGGGGAGGGCACGGAATAAACAAAATTAATAAAGGTATGCAGCCTGTGAGTGATCAAGAGGAAAACAAAGCGGGAAGGGGTTTGGGCAGTACTGGAGGGGAGGGAGCACTTTCACACAGGATGGGGGTGGGGGGGAAGGGGGGAGACTCACCAGAAGAGAAGGGAGTGTCAGCAAGTGAGGCTTTGAGGCATGGGAATGTCTGGGGAGGGAGAGAGAAACTGTAGGGAAAAGGAAGGCCAGTCCAAGGTCTTCAGGCAGAACTGGGCCTAACATGATGCAGGACCAGCAAGAAGCCCGCGTGCTTGGAGTGGAGTTAGCCAGAGGATGCAGAAGAGCAGAGGAGGCCAGGGAGTCAGGGAGAGGCATGATTGTGGGTGGGTGAGTGAGTGAGTGAGTGAGTGCGTTAGTTTAAGAAAGGACAAGAGAGAGAGACGGGAAGACAGGGCTTCACAACCCTTTTATAGGTCTTGATTTGCCTGATGGCTATGTGAGATGGGGAGATGTGGGCTAGTTTTAGACAGAAGAACATGGCCTGAGTTTTAACACTGCGTCTGTCATCTCAGCACTCCTGACACTTGTGACGTGGTGGCAGGTGTCGCCAGGTGCAGTGGGGTTTGCGTACACCTCCTGGCATCCGATGCACAAAAAAGCACACCGCCTCATGCCCCACCCGCATCACGAAGGCCAACACATCTGGGCACTCTGTGGCTGTCATTGTGGCAATGCATCTTGGTAAGGGTCTTCCTCTTTTTCATGCACCCTCTCCTTTACCGAGCCTCATGTGCTTTCCCAGGCCCTGGGACTCCCCTGATAACATGTATGTCCCAAGTATGTGAAGGCTCGCCATCCCTGCCTGTAAGTAGCATTTGACTGTACTTCTTCCGTGGGGTTTCCAGAGGCTCCGCCAATGCCATAATCCAAATGCGCCCATTCTCCTGCAGTCTCCCTTATTTATTGTTCAACTTCCACATGTCTATAAAGCGCCTGAAAATACCACAGCTTGGGGCAGGCACATCTTGGCCCTCAAAGTGACATCTTTGTTCTTCAACCCTGTCAGGAGGGTTTCTGCCGCACACTCCCCCAGTGCAGTGCATCCTTTCATTTCCGGACTGCGGCTTCCTTCCCTGAGTATTGACTGTGGGGCCAGGCAAGATGGACTCCTCCGCTCTCTATGAATCATGATGTTGCTGATTGGTCCAGGTGTGAGGAGGGGGGTCTTCTTCACATTGAGCGGTAATCCAGACGGAAGACGAGGGCCCTTGGTCTTCATCAGTACGGGCTTCAAGCTCTCCTCACTGTCAGCAGGCAACG
>PVJH01021005.1:0-39575 GCA_004026705.1 Nesogale talazaci
CTACCACTTTCCAGCTGTGTGGTTTGGGCGTTTGACGGAAAGCTCCGGCAGTCTGTTTATTCAGCTGTGAAATGGGAATGCAGGAGCAAGATGTGGCAGTAAAACCCCATAAATATGACAGTCCTGGAAACCACAGGGGCAAGTTTTCTCTGTCCTATCACAGGGCCAGTATGGGCTCAATGGACCTGATAGCTGCTGTTTTCTTTCCTTAAAATAAGGGGGGGTTGGGTGGGGTGGGTGGGGTGGACAGTTCTTGTTACTTTAGCATGATGGTGCGCATAGAACAAGGCGATCTAGGTAGGTTTCTTAGCAACCGCCTTTGCGCAATTCACTTTAGCAATTTTATTAATACTTGGAAAATTATCTGTGAGTTCCTAGAGTTAGACTTTTAAGTCAGAGCATACGGTTCAGTGAAAGACATTTTTCTCCCTGATTTGTGAATGTATGTGATATGTCTTGTATAGCCGCCACCGTCCCCCAAATAAATCCAGTTATGCTTTTTAACAAATTGTTTTTGTGGAAATGATACGATTACCATACTTGAAAGGAGATTGTTTTACTAGAAAGTCTAGGGCTTGTGGTCTCTGCTGCCAAAGGTCACTTTCTAACTGAAGCTTGTCAGTCATTGAAATTGGGCATAACTGGGAGCTGGCATTTTGATTTTGCTGAACCAATTCCTTCCAGTTTCATAACTTTAAAGACATTCTCCATGCCATGGAGTTCTAATTCCAGTTGATGTCTGCCCTTGAATGCTGGTACTCCTGTGTGCGGCATCTCCCTCTTCAGTGTTTACTTACAGGACCTCACGGACACAGCACAGATCCAAAATTGTTCACCTGATTTTCTCCCGTCCCCAAACCAGGCCTCCCGGAGTCCCCACCCTTTCAAGAAATGCCACTTCATCTTTCCACTCGCTCAGGACTTTCCCAAGCCTTGAAAAATCCTTGTTGACATGGCACACTCCCGACATCTAACTCTGTTCCTCTGCCCTAAGATCAACTCCCAGCGGAATCACTTTTTCCACCACCTCTGCAGACACCAGTCTGGTTCAAGCCACCACCACCTCACACCTGGAGGATGTCCCCAGGCTGCGCAGTGGCTCCTCCTTGAGTCAGTGTCGGTCTGTTTGCATTCCGGCAGCCACAGGTGGAACCGACATCACTGCCAACTGCAAAGGGGACTGGCTAAGTCTCTGTGCAGCCACGTGCAAGGCTCAAAACGGCCAGCCCATGGGGGTGACATCTTTGAACTCATCATCTAGTCTTTTTCACCTTGTCCGTGCCTCTTGCAGCAGCAAGACGTCTCTTACACAGATCTATACTTACTCACTATACTTATAAGGGTTCACCATGTTTCTGTCTCAGTGTGCACTTGCCAGCCCATCTTTCTAGAAGGTTCCTGATGCAGACCAGTGGTGGGTATGGTACTTCCTAAACCTCACTACCACCCAGTCAGTGATGACTCCTAGCCACCTCCTCTAGGTTTCTGAGACTGTACTGTTTACAGGAATGGAAAGTCCTGTCTCCCCAAGAGGCTGCTGGTGATTCGAACTGCCTTGCTAACCTCTGTGCCTCTGGTTAGAATCCCCTTTGGGAGCAGGTGGGCTTTGCTGTGCTTTTGAGATAGGGTTAGTGTACCTGTGCCTTGAGTCGGTCTCTCTTCCAGATAACCCATTGTGATTTGAGTGAATGAGTGTTTACACAGCACATGGGTTCTCCGTTTCCTGATGCTGGCCGTGCTTGTTTTATGATGGTGAGTGTAAGCCCCACAGTGCCATAGCACTGGGCCCGCTCTCCCTTGTCTCCGCGAGCCCTCCTTCCCTGGGCACAAGCTCCCCTTGGAGCTCACATGGTGGGTCCTTCTGAGAGGCCACACTCTGCTCTAAGCTGTCGTTCATCTTAGAGGACCGGGTATGGTCCAGCAACTAAGCTCTTGCTGGAAGTTGAGCTGTGGTGGCTTCAGGTTCAGTTTGAAGGGTGACTCAGGGCCTTAGTCTTGGAGTTCTATTGGTTTCTATCTGATCAGTAAATGTAATCCCCCCCCTTTAAAAAAAAAGCTAAACTAAACTAAATAGGGAAGCTGAGGTTTCTTTGGGTCATCTGTCTTTTGGACTTACTATTTTCCATTTTGTCTTTGATTTTCTTATCGAGCCAGTCTTTTCTTTTTGAAGTATAAAGGAGATTAAAGGGTTGGAGAGAAACAGACATTGGGGCAGAGTGGTGGCAAGCCACCGGGAGAGCACGCAGAAGCAGAACCTCAAAGAGAGGAAGGCATTCTTCCAGAGCGACCAGAGAGGCTCCTTCCCTCGGCTCCTGCCCCGGGATGCGGGTTTCCAGCTGTCTAACCTGTGAGAAGGAGCCTGGTGCCATCGCAGCTAGGCATAGGGCTGTGATGCAAAAAGTCTGAAGTTCAAAGCCACTGGTCACTCTATTGGGGGGGGGGGGCGTGTTTCTACTCCCAGGGGCAGTTTTATCTTGTCCCCTAGTGCTGCTGCAAGTTGGCATTGACTGGCTGGTGGGGCGTTTGGTTTCCGTGGGGAAGCTGTGAAAAAAAAAAAAAGATATTTTGTTAAAGCTTACACAAGGGGGCTTCAAAGCATTGGTGAAGAAATAAATGGGAGTAGAAATTTTTCGGAAACTTCCTACAAACCTTTTGGAGTGGCCTTGTAGATAGTTGTGCTAGATCCCCGTCACAGAATTAGAGGGTGAGAAACGGGGACAGTGTCTGATAAATACTTAAGCTGTAGAAGTGGTTTTGGAATCGAGTAATGGGCAGAGGCCGGCAGAACTGAAAGTGTCATCAAAGCCAAGATTGTCTCGCAGAGACGGGTGGCATGACTGTGACTGTCAAAAGCAATTCTGGGGAGGGGGTGGAGGGGCTAAAGAAGGAAGTGAGGAGCACTATAGACAATGTCTCCATCATTTTGGAAAATGCACGTGGTGCCAGCAACAGGCATCTGCTACCCTTGTGGGTGTTAGGTGCCCTCCTACGAGGCATGAAAAGAAAACGATGGGCTTGTGTTTGGACAATGAAGTGGCAAAGAACGTGTCTGAAGCCCGTCCAAGTGTTTCATGGATGGCAGAATTTGTAAGCGGTCAACTTAGAGATCTGTGTGGTTTTCTTTGCCACTTGTGGTTCAATACCAGAGGAAAGGGGTTCCTTTACAGGTGAGCTGTGTCAAATAAACAAAACGGAAAGCCTTGGGAAGTTGTGTGGAACACTCTAGGAGCATTTGCCCTGGCAATTTCATGAGTAACTTTTGTTATGGTCATCTTTGGTTGAAGATATTAACCCTGGGCTGAGCCCTGGTGGTGCAGTGGTGGAGTGCGGGACTGCGGCCCACTGGCTTGGCGGTTCAAATCTAGCGGCGGCTCTCCAGGAGCAAGGCTGGGTAGCTCCCACGACCACCAGAGGGCAGTGATGCCCCCCTGGCAAAAAAAGATATTAGCTCTGTGACTGATGGACCTACCCAACCACCCCAGTAGAAAACACACTCCCTCAGACCTATGGGAAAAAAGAAAGAATGAGAGAGAACACAGCCTGCCTCTTGGAAGAAGGGCCAAGGAGCTACAGGTTGTCGTCGTCCAAGAAAAGAGAAGAACCGTCCCTGGAGCAGCACAGAGACCAGCAGATCTGTTGGAAGGAGCGTGAGACAGAGTGGCCTGGACTATGTGGCCTCTGAGGTGTCAAAGGGTCAAGTCACCACCTCCTTGCTTTCTGATCATCACTAACTCGGTTCTGGGGCACAGGGCTGCCTTTCGGTTTTGGAGTCCATTCGGTGAATGGAGTCCCTAATCAAAGCTTAGGTGGAGGGCTGCCTTATCCAGTGGGGCTTTTCAAGGCAGAGGAGGCCTGAATGGTCTAGGAGAATGGGGCCACCTGTGGAGAAGCGATGCCATCGCAGTGGGCCAAAAGCATTGATGAAGCTCTGGTCTGAGGGGCCTCCTGCCCGAGTCCAGAGAGCATGGTTAACAGGAGGCTGAGGGCAGAGAGGAGAGACTATGCTGAAGCCTTGGGAGCTAATGTAAACTGTTCTACAGCATCTTGGATGAGCTTACTGCTCATTATCCCTCCTTTCCTTCCAACTCCTCCAATCTGTAATAGAAACATCAACATGGCCTTTTCTCTTGTGCTCCTTTGGCAAAAGAAAAGTCATCATCTAGGTCTCCATGTTCCTATGTGATCAAGGATTTCGTCAAATTTGTTTGGAGCAAATTTGCTTCGGATGATTTTGAAGATGAGATTTTAGCCTGGGAGTTGATGGGATCTGGCAAATAGGTTTCGCATGGGAAGGGTCTGGGGGCACAGTGGATGAAGCGTTAGGGCACCAACCACATGTTGGCCATTCAAACCCACCAGATGGCCTTGTAAAGAAAGGGAAGGCTAGCTGCTCCTGTGTCAATGTACAGCCTCAAACGCCAGGAAGTTCTCATCTGTCCTGGAGAGGGTTGCACTGTAAGTTGGACTCAACTAGACAGCAGTGTGTTGGGCCTTTCTTCTGATTATAAGGGTGGCATGTTATGGATTAAAATTGTGTCCTCCGGGCTGAGCCCCGGTGGCACAGTGGTTGAGTGTGGGTCTGCAACCCAGTGGCGGGTGAAATCCAGCAGCAGCTCTCCAGAAGCAAGGCTGGGTCTCCCATTCCCACCAGACAGCAGTGATGCTCCCCCCTCCCCCCCCCAAAAAATTGTGTCCTTCAAAACAGGTAGTCTTTGAAGAAAAAAATAGGTGTTCGCCTGTATTCTCTGTGGTTACAAGGACATCTGGGAAAGGGCTGTCTGTATATAGAATAGCGATACAGGATGAGGGGGCTGCAGAAAGCCTGTGGCATCCCTTCCCTTTCAATCCCATTTGTCCACAGCATTTAGAAGCCCCTCCTATCTTGATTCAGTGTCCCATGAGATAGAACAGCAATGCCACAATCAAGCTGAGCGGGGTAGAGATGGAGGCAGAGAGAAGGTCAGTCAGGGGGATTACCCACAATTAGAAACTCCATGAAACAAGACATTTCTTCTAGAGCAGGGGTTCTCAAACTTTTTAAACGGGGCCAGTTCACTGTCCCTCAGCCCGTTGGAGAGCCAAACTATGGTTTAAAAAAAAATTAACAAATTCACTGCAGGCCCTGGATGAGTTGGCTGGTAAGCAGGACAGCAGAGGTGGCAAAAACACCCCGGTGGGCCACATAAATGTCCTCGGTGGGCCACTTGTGGCCCGTGGGCCATAGTTTGAGGACTTCTGTTCTAGAGCCTTTCCCTTAGAGCAGTGGTTCTCGACCTTCCCAATGCCACAACACTGTCACACAGTTCCTCCTGTTGTGGTGACCCCCAACCATAAAATTATTTTCATTGCTACTTCATCACTGTCATTTTGCTACTGTGATGAATCAGGTGACCCCTGTAAAAGGGTCATTTCACCCCCAAAGGGGTCGCAATCCACAGGTTGAGAACCACTGCCCTAGACCCAGCACCCGTGTTCAGACTTTCAGCGTCCCAAACGGTGAGGAGCTTCGGGTGTTTTCTTTTCCTTTTTTTGCTAAAGCCAGCTATTTGTGTTATTTCTGCCATAACTAAAGACAGTTCCCTTCCCAGAGGGCCCATGGCCCAAGTCTGTGCTCAAATGTAAGATTTGTAGCGAGACACTTTCTGCTGTCTTGTCGCAAATGCCACCTTCCTGCTTGACATTTTATAAGTGCAGCTCTTGCTTTGGTTTTGTTCCTTGGCTCTTATCTCAACTGTATGCACTTTTCATTCTTCTTATTTACTCTCTCTAACACTGGAACTGATGTCCTGGACACCCAGGAGCGTGAGTCTGCCCGCTGTGCACTACTCCAAAATTGTGCCTGCCACCCTGGGGAGTGATGCTCAGAGCATTCTGTCAGCATGCATGTCCTCCCTTGGCCCCGACGGTGGTTGAGCGCATGGGCTAGAAGACTGGGCCATGTTCCAACAAAAGTGGCGTGTGGGGTAGCCCTGGCCTCCAGCGTCTGAAGTCTCATGGAGAAGACCAGGATAGTCGGCAGTTGAGGGCAGTCCGAAAAGAATCTTCCCAGGCAGCTGAGAGTAGTGAGGAGAAGAAAGAAGAAAAGAATATTTTTCTTTATACAACACCAGTGAGATTCCTGATGATGATTTTCTTGGGAGACCATGCTTCTGTGACCCACCAGGCACAATCAAGCCTGATGGTCCTGAAAGTAGTTCTGTAGCCCCCTGGGCATTCGTGTCTGTGCGAGGTGCTATGGGCATTTGAAGAGTGCCCCTCCATCCTGTTTAAAGGTTCATAAGACACTCCCTCTCCTATTTTAGACACAAAACCTTTGGTTGTTGGCAACAAGAAATGCAATAAGCCATTCAAGGGTCTGTGCTCATTCACCTAGCTCATGGAACCAGGGGCACGGGACTTCAGAACCCCAGAGCAGGCCTGCAGTATTTTACATAAATAAAAGCTACACTTGGCAAAACATTCTATTTCCAAGTTCCTCGGGTATGTGCGGGCTTGTTAAGTAATTACGGTCTATTATCATGCTAATCAACAGGACTGCACCTGCTTGAAATTTCGTTTTCTGGCAGGAACCGCCTGTAGTGGCCAGAAGTCTGTACTGTGCTGGAGGAACGGAGAGGACAGGAACACACTGTTACGATTGTAGCCCAGCGACATCTAAACGCTGTGAACACTCAGGGGGAATAGGAGGGAGCTCTGGAAATCTGGGCCTGAGCGGAAGACGGGAAACAGGACCCTGTCACCAGATCCAAGGGCTGGAATGAGCTACCCCCCACCCTACCCCGACCCCCACCCCCTCACCTTGAAGTCTCCAGGAGATTGGAAAGCCATCTTAATGTGTCAGCAAGAAGGTAACGCTTTGAGCACTTGACCCCAAGAGGTGGATTAGAGTTACCATGTCATCAGGATTCATGAATCCTTTAGGAAATTCATCCTGAATGATTCTGTAATTGATGGCAGAGGAGAAAAAGAATGATCTTTGATCTTCCTGAAATAAGGTTTGTTTATTCCTTTGTTTATAAACATGTCTCGTGGTCAGTCTTCCTTTCTCGAGCAGATGCTGAGTGTCCTGTGGTCAGGATATCTTTCTTCTTCCGTTCTCCATCTGGTTTTTGGTGGAGCCACTCACGATTCCTTCATCGGTGGGGTGGAGGCAAGGAGGCCTCTGGGCAGTGTGTCTTGTCAAAGCCTAAACAGACGACACTCTTCTATCAGATGGACTGACTGACTGACGTAGATGCTGCTCATCCTTGGAGGTTTTCATCTGGTGCAGTGCAGGAAGGGAAGATGATAGAGGTCTCAGAAGATTCTCACTAACGGACAGCAGGAAACAGCCATTCTTCATTCTGGCTCGCCTTTCATTCATTTAGCAAGTATTATTGGTTAAAGACCTCTTATGTGGCAGGACTGGCCCCTGTTCTCCTGGAGCAGGTAGTCTAGTAAGAACCACACTATTGATCAAGGAATACCATAAAAATAAAATCAGGTGCCGTGGAGTAGACTCGATGGTTGTGGTCCTACTGTGGGCACCCTGAGCCCACAGGTGTCAGAGTAGGGCCATGCTTCATAGACTTTTCAATGGCTACTTTCTCTAGGTAGACCTTTCTTTTATGGTGCTTCTGGGTGGACTTGAACTTTCAATCTTGAGCATCGCCTAGGTATAGGGACTCTAATGTCAATATACTGGCATGTCAAATAACAGTTGAGAAGAAAAGCCTAGTCGAATTTTCTCAGAGCCTGGGGACACCTAGACTGCATGGCTCCAGGATTAGATGAATTTATACCTTTTTCTTTTCTGGGTATATTTATTAGTTGGTCAAGTGGTGCTTGTTGATTAGTGTGGTTGAAACTGAGGGGCCGCATCTGTCTAACCTGGCACCAGCTTCCTTTGGATGCTCCATGAGTCCCTGGTCAAGGCGATTGTAACTCCATTCTTGGGGACGCTCATTTTGGACCTTGACTGCATTCAACCTAGCTAGCACTCCATAATATTTTATTTTTATTGTTTTCCACGAAACTGCCTTGTCTCACCTGGGAAACAATCAGCTTCTATTTCTCCCCATCCTCCTCCTTATTCATATTTGCAATCAAAATTACAAATCTGTCTTGATAGCTTTGCTTCTTCATGTGTTAGATTCGCCCATGAAAAGAGAAGTTTATTTTCAAAATGGAGCCCTCTCCTGGTATCATCCAGTCACTCCAAGGGCATTCTGAATTCAAGGACAGAATTTCTAGAACACAGTGTCTGGGTATCCATTCCCCTCCCTCCTATCCCCGGACTGATGATTATCTGCACCATTTTAGACAGCAGAGAGAATCATCAATCAGCCAGCAAGGATGGAGCAGGGGATCAAGCAGTGTTTGCCAGAAGCTTTTGTAAAGAATAGGAGCCTCACCTTATTTCAGGTCTCTGCGATCAAGTAGTTTGGGAGCTATGAAAAGAACAAATCAACTTTGGTATAGTAAAGATTCGTAGGAGGCCTATAGAGCCAAGGAATTTGCACATTTTTTAAAAACCAGATAATGCCGAGACCGGTTTTATCATAAGATGCTCTTGTGAAAAAAAGCTGTTAGCATCACATGCAGCTAGTGTTTTGTGGACACATTTTGAAAATCGTCATGTGATTAGATGAAAGATGCAAGCCATTTGGGGATCAAGATTGCACCTTTTAGGAAGCACTTAGTAGATTTTAAGAACTTGGGGAATTCAAAGGAGGAAGTGGAAAGTTTGGATTCTAGTAGTGGGCAGAGCTTTATGGAAGAATATAGGAGAGAGTAGAAGAGAGGCCCCTTCTAAACTGAGAGAAGAGCATGAGAAATGTTGGCTAAACAATTTTTAGCAGTTTAGATTCAGAGATCAGTCAGGAGATGAGTGAGATTAAAGTACAATTGAAAAGTCCCGGCTTTGTTAAAAAACAAACAAACAAACAAACAAACAATCTCACAAGTTATCTAGAAAAAGGAATAGTGGAGATACTGGATCTCCATTCATTTATCCATTCAAATATTCATTCTCCCATTCATTCGGCTATCCAGCCATCCAACCGTCTAAACAGTTATTAGCCAGCAAGCCAGCCACTCAACAAATATCAATTTCTTTAAATATGTAGTGATGAACAAAATCACTCTAATGACAGCTAACTTTTGATTATCAAGGAAATCTATCATGAGGTTAACCCCAACCTTCTCTATTTCATTCCCAGTTAATTGTGTTGCATTTGTTTCTTAATAGGCCTCATAAGAGAGAATAACTGTAGTTTCCACCATGTAATATTGGTAGGGAGTCCCAGCACATGGATCTTGTAAAAATAGTATGGGCTTTAGAATCAGTCAATCCTAGGTTTGCATTTCTAGTTTAATTCATTTTTGGCTCCCAACACTGGGCAAATTATCGAACCCATAATCGCTTATCTGCAAAATGGGAATAATAACTATCTTGTAGGTTTATTGTGGATTTTAGGTGAAACATGCTGAAGTCCCCAGTAAGTGGTAATTAGTTATTATTGATACTGATTTTATTCTAAACTAATATTTCTCATTCAATGTTGGCAAAATTGAGCGTGTTCAATTTGACAATTTTGTTCCATCATTACCAACGTTATTACTAATTCCATTCTGAGAGTAGGTAACAGAACATTTTCCAGATTCAGCTTCCTGCTCACTCTGAAATGAGCTAGCAGCAGGACTTGGGTTTGCTGGATTCCAATTCTAAATGTGCAGAAGGTGAATTCCACACCTTACCCTTCTCTGGAGGAGCAGTGGGCAGGCACCAACACATGGATCACCTAGCCTTGGGCTGAGTTTGGTCCCAGGGAGTAGACATCGCTGATACATTGTTCCTGCTTGCAGTTTAGGAAGTAGAGATTGCATTGCCTTTTGATGAACATCACCTGCATTGGGTTGTGGTCCTACTGTGGTCACTGAAGTTTGAGGCTTTGGAAAGTGTCTGCTTTGCTGGGGCCCAGGTGCTCAGCCTGTGTCTCTGGGCCAAAGCTGCTGATTTCAATTTTCTACCCTGTGTCTTTTATGTAAGCTTCACCTCTCATGGCCCCTGGCTTCTCTGTGGTAGAAGGTTGGATTCCACCTCTAGACTCTCATACAAATTCAAGTTGACATAAGAATCAGTCACATGCCTCATATTCCCACTTCTGGAATATTCTAACTCCTCATCCAACTTTCCCTGCACCACCATTCCTTGAACTCCCAGGCTACAGCTCTTTGGGACTACCTCAAACATTGATGACTTGTGCTCTCCATTTAGAATGGTCAGTGACTTGTGTTAGCCAGACACTTTCCCTGTTCTCTAGCAAAGCCAGAAAAGATCCTTGAGAATAACCCAAGAATGTACTGCCATTGAGTCCATTCTGACTCCCACTGACCCGATAGGACAGGGTAAGAACTGCCCCAGTGAGTTCCCAGTGAGACTGTAACACTTTCTAGGAGTAGAAAGCCTTGTCTTTCTACCATGGAGCAGCTGGTGGTTTCAAACAGGTGACCTGTGGTTAGCAACCCAAGGTGAAACCACTATGCCACCGGGGCTTATTTTCTTGAGTTTCAAGGCTCCTGGATTTTTGAGCTAGCGCGCCCTAGCGACACAGTGGTGAAAGTGTTTGGCTGTTCACTGCAAGTCTGCCGTGTTGAACTCAGCACTGGCAGCTCAGAGGGACAGAGATGTGGTCTGCTCCCACAACGATGAAATCAACTGTTGCCCTGTCAATTCCGACTCATCATGACTCTAGAAGACAAAGCAGAACTACTTCTGATGGTTTCTGAGGTTGCAAATCATCACGAGAGGAAACACCCTCATTTTTATCCTCCCCTAGAAGCTAGTGGGGTTGAGGGTTGGCTGGGGGGTTGAAACGGTTGATCTCTTGCTTAGCAGCCCATTGCTTGACTCACTGCGCCAAACCAGAACAACAACAACAATAACAACAAAGCCCACTGCCACTGAGTAGATTGTGACCCCTTCTCATTTTATACACTGCAGGATGCCATTCTGGGGAAGCCTGTTCACAATTATTCACAGGTGAATCCCATTAGTATCTTCCCCGGCATGTCTTAACACAGGCCCATGCAGGGAAAAGTTGTTTGGTGGGAGTTAGATTTGGGTTAGAAGAGTCACATTGTAGAATTTACTGTGCCTGCAATTTTGAACTGCCAACTTTTGGACCACAGCCCATTGTATAGACACCACACCTCCAATCCAGGATGGCACCACCTGTTTAATCTCAACTATCAACCTCAAGGCAGTTTTGAACCCACCCAGAGGCACAACAGAGAAGATTGGAATATCATCACAGGAGCAGGCCGCCTCCTCTTTTGGCAGCATAGAGGTTAGCACCCCAAGGCCTAACGTATCCAGGGCTTCTTAATTGATCTTAGAAGTGGTGATGTTATGTGTGAATACTACTTACCTACATCCTAATGTGCTGTAGATCATTCATGCTGGGACGTCCTTCCTGGAGTAGGGTGCCTCAGGGCTCTTAATTCAGGGACTTGGGGCTGAGCCCCACAGGGCTTGAGCTGCATGTCTTCTAGGTGAGGCTTACCACAGAGTGGTCTGCCCCTTTGAGCATTTATTGGCAGCCCTGAAACTTTGAGACAGGTCCTGGAAATCAGTTACCATGAACATTTCTCACTGGCTTCATGGCTTGTGAACTTCCTTAATAAACCCCTTCTTTGGATCACGGGGAGGAGGCGAGCCAGTCAGGGTACAGTGAAGCAACAAGGAAACATGCAACTTTCCTCTAGTTCTTAAATGCTTCCTCTCCCCCACTACCATGATCCCAATACTATTTTACAAATCCAGCTAGACCAGAGGATGTGCACTGGTACAGATAGGAACCAGAAACAAGGGGAATCCAGGACAGATGATCCCTTCAGGACCAGTAGTGATGCTGGGAGGGTGGAGGGAAGGTGGGGTAAAAAGGGGGAACTGATTACAATGATCTACATATAAGCTCCTCCCTGGGGTACAGAAAACAGGGAAGTGGGTGAAGGGACACATCAGACAGTATATGATATGACAAAATAATAATAATTTTTAAATTCTTAAGGGCTCCTGAGGGAGGTGGGAGTGGGGAGGGAGGGGGAAAATAAGCTGATACCAAGGGCTTAAGCAACAGGCAAAGGTTTTGAGAATGATGATGGCAACAAATGTACAAATGTGTTTTGCATACAGTGGATGGATGGATTGTGATAAGAGTCTTATGAGCCCCCAATAAAATGATTTTTTAAAAATCAAGAAAAAAAACACATTAATTTCATCTGTGAGATTCTGTGTAGCTATTGCCCTGGCTATTAGAACCCACAGAAAGTAAAATAGAGAATGCTAATGAAGACAATTCAGAAACCACCAGCTATTCGTGGGGGTGGGGGGGCGGGCGAAGAAAGAAAGATTGAGACTTTCTACTCCCATAAAGAGTGATGGTCCCGGAAACCGGCAGGATGGCTCTTCCCTGGCTTGTAGGTTCGTTATCAGTTAGCATCAATTCAGTGACAGTGTGTTTGATCGGGGGCGGGGGGTGGGGGTGGGGGGGGTGCCGGGGAGGGGAGAGTTGTGGTTTGACAAAGTAGTACCAGGTTAATTCAGACTCAGTAACCTTATAGAGGGTTTCTGAGGCTATACATCTGTATTAGAGTAGGCAGCCTGGTGGGTTTGAAGACAGTAGTATGTGGTATTTAAAAAGCTCTGCATGCACATGCACATACACCTATATGCCTATATATGGCTTTAAGTAGGCAAAAGTCGGGAAAGATGCCCAGACTATTAGTGGATACCTCTGTTGAGTTGGTCAGCACACAAAAGCACCACTCAGGCAGGAGCTTTATCTTTCACTTTTACTTCAGCATGATTTGTTTCTTTGTCCTTCCTTAACTAAAAAAGATAAGCGAAAGAATAATATTTCACAGCCACCACAATGGTATGCCAGAAACAACCCCCCTCCCCACCATGGAATGGATTGGAAACTTGTGGCGACCCTGCGTGACAGTATAGAACTGCCCCCTTTGGCCTTTTGAGGCGTTCTAACATCTTTGTGTGGAGGGGGAGGGGAGGGGGGGTGCATAGCCTCATCTTTCTCCTGCAGAGCACCTGCTGGGTTTGAACCACTGCACGTGCATCGAGTATCCAGTTTGTAACCACTATTACCACCACGGCGAGGGGCCGTAGTTACCGAAAGTGTGAGGGCTCAGAGCTAGACTGGGTTCTCATTCTGGATCCCCTGCTGAGCCAGCTGTGTGGCCTGACACATCGGGTAACCCCCCTGTGCCTTCATTTCTTTCTCTGTAAACAAAGGTCAGGACTCTCCCTCTCATTGCCTTGTTCTGACTAGACAGTCTCATGCATTGGCAGCGCTTAGCTAAATGATGATTGAATCGTGTACCTGACAAATGCTTGGATGGACTGTGTTAGCTGTTTATTATTATTAGAATTTGAATTCTGCATAAAAAAGTAGATTATGAGCTCTGGGGTTGGTTAAGCTGCTGAAGAAACTGCTTGCTTCAATGCTTCCTGTCCGAGGAAGGGTCGCCGGGGCTTCAGGGTTGCCTTTCCTCTCGGGAGCAGGCCGTGGGCAGATGGCAGTTCTCATTAAAAGTAAGTAGTTACATAGGAAATGGCTGCGGTTTGCCAAGCTTGTGTTTGCTACCCACTTTTAAGCCTTTATAGACCAGCCTATATTCGCAAAGTGCTGCATCCCAGTTTGCTTGTTTACCCATAGCCAACCCCGCCTCACCACTAATGAGCTGTGTGACCTTGGCGAAGAAACTTGATCTTCCTGAGCCTCAGGTGCCTGGGCTGTAGAAGGATATGAGTCCCTTCTGCTCTGCCCACCCCAGTGAGTTGCAGGCTCATTTAACATGTGTCTGAGCGGGGAGGCCTGAAGCTTGTATGCAAGTCATAATGATGAACCACAGTGGGGTGCGGGGGAGGAGTTGGTAGTTCCATCAGTAGTTTGCAAAGGGGGAAAAGGTGCTACTAAGGTTATCTTGTCAGGAAGAGAAGGACCCCCCTCTCCCCCACCCCCCCAGTCGCCCTTATCCGCAGAAAGCCCTGAAAACACTGAGTAGTGTGTGTCTACTCCTAACCAACAGTCTGTCTGCCTCACTCTTGCCTTGTTGGGGCTGAAGATTTTAAATTGATCTGTGGGCTTGGTTTCCAGGAAACTGGTGTCTCAGGAGCCTGCCCCTCCCACCAGAGAACCCGGTTCCTTCCCTCGACTTCCTTATCCTTTCTTGGCTCTTTAAACATTTTCTTTATCATATGACTGTGCACAGACAACCATAAAGCCAACTATTTTAAGGGGGAAGGGGGAGGAAGACAGATAAGACAGTGATTCAGAAACCAGGAGGAAAACGGAGTCATGTGGCTGGCCCTTTGTGGGTGGGATTTGCAGCAGTTTTGTTTAAGGCTGCGAAGGCCTCCCCAGAGTGGGAGGTAAATTCGGTCTGGCTCAAACAGGGTTTAAAGCTGGTCTCTCTGCTGAGAGAACCTGGGGAGGGAGTCCCTGTGCCCAGCCCCACTGGAACTGCCTGAGCCGGTGTCCCACACACCTGACCTCCTTGGCACCACGCCTGCTCTTCTGATTCCAGAGTGGCCGGAGGCCCTGCTCTGTGCCTGGGAGTGTGCTGGGTGCGGTGCAGGTCTGCAGGGTGCGGGTCACCAGGGAGGACAGAAGAGAGAAATATCCTCTGGGAAAGGCTGATCACATCAGTTCCAGCGAGTGAGAGGAACTTGGGTCTTTCCTATGATGGTGTTAATCATCGTAATCAGTCCTGTCCATAAAGGACAGAGACCAAACTCACAGCCTGAGTGAGTGACCTCTGGCTCTGTGACCCCCATAGCACAGAGTAGAAGTGCCCTAGGGGCTTTGCTGCTGCAGATCCTGATGGGATCACACTGCCACATTTTCCCCCAGGTGCATAGTGACCAGACGTCCCAATCTTAAACAATTTTTTTCCGCGTTCCGTGGTGCTTTAAAAAAGCCCTGCTCTTTGGAAAGAATGCATGACAAGCTAGGGAACGGCGGGAGAACGGGAAGGGAATAAACCCCCTCTACTCTCCCTCTCCCTCCCCCCCCATCAATGGTGCCCCACTTTACCAATGTTAAAATCTGGTCACTTTACCCATGGGAGGGAGGGAAACACAGTTGGAACCCTTGGCCTTGTGGTGAGCCACGGAGTGCTCTACGCTAGCGGCTCTCAACCTTCCTCCCCCTGCGGCCCTTTCATACAGCTCCTCATGTGGTGGGGACCCCCAACCATGAAATTAATTTTCGTTGCTACTTCATCACTGTTATTTTGCTACTGTTATGAATCTTCATGTAAATACCTGACGTACAGGATGTATTTTCATTGTTACAAATTGAACATAATTAAAGCATGGTAATGCAATTATATAGTGTGAGATATTTATTTCTAATGATGTATAAATGAGATGTTGTCTTGAAGCATGGTGTAGCATGGGTCACAGTCTTCATGCCAGGTGTTCATAGGTGGGTATATCTTCATGGTGGTGGACCCGTGGATAGAGGAGCGGTGTCTCCATTTCTAAGAATATCAGAAATATGTTTTCCAAGGGTCTTAGGTGACCCTGGTGAAAGGGCCGTTCGACCCTCAGGTTGAGACCCGCTGTTCTGCTCCCTGCACTCCCTAAAGCAGTGGTTCTCAACCTTCCTTACGTTGGGACCCTTTCATGCAGTTTCTCATGTGGTGGTCACCCCCCAACCATGAAATTATTTTTGTTGTTACTGTTATGAATTGGACGACCCTGTGAAAAGGTCATTTGACCCCCCAGAGGAGTCATGACTCACAGGTTGAAACCACTGCCTTCAAGTGTTCCATGAGGTCAGTACTGATGATTTTCTTTTTTCAGAAAGCAACCTGCCAATATCTGTAAATCCGACCCACAATGTGTACCACCAAGATGATCCATTTTGTGTGATCTATCATGTATGTGTCTATACCTACCATACCACCATTGCTCTGGAGGTAATTCCTACTCACACAACTCCGTGTGTTATCGGAGTAAAAAACCTTGATGAAGTTGTCACCAGCTGACTTTTGGGCAAACAGACCATTGGGCATCTCTGGATGGACATAGACTGCCTCGTTTCTGGTTAGCAACTAAGTTCACTAATGATTTGCATGGCCCAAGCACTTCCTGGATATATAACACGTTAATGGTGCCTGTGATCCCGATGGTAGCTTGTCAATGGTGGCTTAAGTGGCCCTGTGGACAGACCCACCCACAACCATAATGGGATTTAGATTCTAGGCATGTGATCCTTCCAAATTTATAGATTTAAAAGTTTTATCGGCATGTAATTCACCCTAGCAAACAACTCAACAGTGCAAAGACACCAAGAAGAGTTGGACAGTCAGCACCACAATCAGTTTTCAGAGACCCTGCCCAAACTTAAATTCATTAAGAATTTTGGGTGGTTTTTTTTTTTCAACCTGCTTTGTGTACAACAGAGGTAGGAACTGTTTTGTTTGTTTGTTTGTTTTCTGTGAAAAGCCATTCAGATATTTATAACTATCCTAATTTATGAAGACTGTTTATAGTGATTCTCGTCTCAGACCATACAAAATAATCAGCATCAAAATTAGCCTGTTAGCTTTGGTCCAACCTTTACTTAACTCACCCCGAATAGAGTCGCCACCAGTTGGCCTTGACTCGATGTCGGTGAGTTTGGTGAGTTTAATGTGATGGCCGGACTGGCTTTTCTTTGGAGAGGTCTGTGATGTTAGCTGGTGTGGATGTGGCTGCATTCGCAGGCCTTATGTGCCCCACTGACTGGATGTTCCCCACCCTTGATATCAAACATCTAGTGTTTCCTCTGACAGGGAAAGAGCTAAGAAGAAGGGAATAACAAGGGGACGGTTTGACCCGCCTAGAGCCTTGTCTTTCAAAGGTCAGGATCTTACACACAGATACCACGAAGAGGATTCAAGTAGCAATCCGAACGAGACAAGATTGGAATAATGTAGCAATTCTCAGCATATGCTTCTGAAATAAGTTCTTAGAGTGCACGCCTAAGCATTCCTAGTGCATTGTTTGTGCGTGAAGCCCCTGGGTCTGCCAAATGGGTCACAGAACTGCCCACCAAGAGTCTGGAGGACTGACCCTGCGACATCCAGGAAAGGCAGGTGCTCCCGTAGACAACCTGGGCTTCAGTTTTGTTAGCCAGTGTGCATGACCTTGAGCCTTACTGTGGATACCAGTGAAAAAGAAGTTGGACAAGCATTGCTCCACAGCCCTAGTCAGCTGGAGATGGCGTCGTGAGGAAGGCAGGGTTCCTGGCTCTCTCCCAGTTTAGGCATGCACCAGCACTTCCACCGAGGCAGATGACCTAGGTTTAGGTGGAAAATGAAGGGCTTCTGGAGCTGAAGGAGTTGGGCGGGAGAGTCCATGGCTTCTGAGAAACCTGACAAACTACCACTTCATGTAGCTTCTGGGCAAACAAATCCCTAATAAGGAAGAGTGCCTAACCGACCAAATAAACTGAAATACCTATTGCTCTTAGAGTCCCCTTCTCTGAGCCCCTGCAAATGGCATTCAGTATCAGAGAGTGGTGCATCCGGGTTCCTGGGCTGAAGTGGGAGAAGTTGAAGGTTAGAGAGCCTGTGATATGGGGGTGTGGGTGTGGGGTGTTTCCCAAGCACTAGCTGCATTTTACCCAGCTCTTGAATAGGAACATAGGGCTTTAGGAAGATAATAAAATTTGGCCTACCCTCTCCTGGGACTGCATAATGATAATACATCTATTCAACAATTTGTACTTTCCCCTCTTGAGTCTCACATCACATGGGCATAGTACAGAATAATGCTCTGTCTCTGAGTTTGACATCTGAGGACAAGACCCAGGGGAGGTAAGTCAGTACTTGGTGGCCGAGGGGGATGGATAGTGGACACCTGGGCCACTTGTTTCTAGCACAGGTCTGTTTGCTGCTCATGCACATGTGTGTGCGTTCCCAAAGACACTAAGACCAGAAGTGCCTGCTCTAAATGGAATGAACAGTGGAAAACTTCTACATGTGCATTTTCCATTAAATGCTGAAAGTACATTAAAAAGACATTCAGATGAACACAGATCTCTCTGTCTCTCTCTCTCTCTCTCTCTCTCTCTCTCTCTCTCTCTCATTTGGAAAGGTCTGCAGAACATTTTCCTTCAACTGAAAGAATGGAGAGATTGCTATCTAATAAATATGCCTGAAATCCTCATTTATGGATAAAAAGCTATAGATGAGACCTCACTTAGAATGTAAGTGATTGGATGACAGCTGAAAATTCAGTAGATGCAGAGAGACTATGAAAAAACAAGTTTCCTGAGTCCACGTATGGAGCTTGTATTGCTGTTCCTGGCAGCATCAAATCACTCAAGCATCTTTCCATCAGCCGGCTACCCGGCCAGCTAGTGTACTGGTTATCTAGCACTTGGCTGGAAACCCGAAGGTCACCAGTTTGAACCCACCTGCAGCTCCTGGGAGAAAAGGCCTGGCAGTCAGGCCCCTTAACAGTTCTTGCCTGGACAGCTTTCTAGGACAGCTTTCTTGGTATCTGTTGAAGCAAGTCAGCATCAATTCAATACCACCGGACAACAAAGAGACGGCTCTCAGAAGAGACACCGACCAGTTTTACTTTTTTTCAGTTGGGTCTTCAGGTATTGGCTGAGGTTGGGACAAATAAAACTTGAAACGTGTCTGTCTGGTTGAGATAACCATTTGCTTATCCTTTGGGGGTTGGTCTTTCCAGTTAAGAGAATGATTAAAAACCCTGATGAGGCAGCTTTTTTATTCTCTCTATGTTATATCCTCTTCATTCACCTCATCACCAGAACTCCTGAAAGTTCCAGGACACAGTGATAGAGGATTCAGCCGAGTTACGGCAGGGACAAGTGCTCTGACAGCAGGGTTTCTCAGAATGTGTTGTGCAGGTTTGAAGGGCATGCTCATCTACGTGAGTTGGTTATGCGCACTCTAAAACCTATGGCTTCCATGGAGTCAGTTTGGGACATGAGACTTGAGGAGTCCTGTGACAATTTTCTAGCTTTCTTTAGAGTCCTCATTATCTGAATTTCCCCCATTCTGCAAGATGGTAATTAGGTCATTAAGTGTGCAGTGTTCCCAAACTCATTGGACCCTTCAGCTCTGTGTTGCGGACAGTACTTACAGCTCTTAAAATTGTTTGGGAAGCACTTTCCAAGTCTCAGGAGAAAGGTTAGACTCCCATAAAGAGTTACAGTGGGCGATTGATTGTACAATTTTCCTTGATTTGATTCAATGATTGAACTACTGAATTACAGAACATGCTGATAAGACTTTTGGGGGAAGCCAGGAACAGGAAGGGAATAGTGATACTAGAAGGGTAGGAGAAGATAGGGAGATGAGGGGAGGAAGGGGAAACCAATCGCAACGATCAACACATAACTACACACACCCACCTCCGCGATGAATCACAGAAACCATGGGGGAAGGGAGACAGTGGTAAGTGTAAGATACGAAAATAATTCATAATTTATCAAGGGGTCACAAGGTTGGGAAGGGGAAAAATAGAAAGTGGGTATTCAGAAAATAATGATGGAAGCATATGTACAAGTATGCTTGATACAAGTGATACATGGATTGTTCTAAGAGCTGTAAGAGCCCCAATAAAATGATCTTTTAAAGAAAAAAAAGTTACAGCCTCAGAAGCCCCCAGTGGCAGTTCTACTCTGATTCAGAATCAATTCAGTAACATTGAGAGAATCAGTCTAGGTCCTACTATTCATAGCAAATACCTGGGGGTTGCATATAACTTGGTGGCTGCATACGCATATGTACATAGCATATAAACTGGGGGTTGTTGATTGAGGTAGACTAATTTGATGAGCTGAGAAGGATCACATATTAATTTTGTCAATACTTCTATTGTCAAAGTCAAGATCATGTTGAATAGAACCTCAAGATGGCTTGTAGGCCTTGTTCTCAATCAAAGAGAAAGCCCTAGGATGGACATATGAACGAATATACTGAATACATGAACAGATAGGAGTGCAAATAGGACCTTATTTGCAGAGTTTTCCAAATGATGTTCTAGGTGGGCATCCATCATCATTCTGTCTTTGGCCAGGGGCATTTGTAAAGCAGGGGCAAAGCCAATGCTCTGGTTCTAAAAATGGTTCATCGAGCATTGCTTGACCGAGGCCAAAGGCCCGTGGTTCCACCTCCTTCCCAACTTAGGTCAGGGTGGATATTACCCAAGCGCAATTTGATTTTGCACTTTCTCTTCAGAAATCATCTATTCCTCGATGGGACCCAGATTGTTTACTTCTAATGCACTCTATTGTTAAATCATAGTCTGATATCTTGTTTCCTTGTGTTTATTTTAAAACAATAAGACTGAAAAACCTACTTGTCACAACTCCAGGGTTATCAGGGCTGAGTGGCAGCAAAAGCTGTGAAGGAGAAGCCTGATTTGAGATGTTCATACCCCATCCTTCTAGCCTGGGGCCCACTCAGGATTCCTGGCTTCCTCTTGGCTGCTACATGTATGTTCACACTGAGGTGTGTGGGTATCATGAGTTTAACAGGACTGGTATTTTAGAAGGAGGATTTCAGGGAGCCAGTCCTTCCCCCAAAGGATGACATCTCTACCTTAAGAGTTTTCAGATGTTCATGACAAGGAGAGCGGGGGTTTTTGTTCGGTTTAGAGGACTCTTTCAAACCATGCACTCAGTTATGACAGGGCCGTTATGGAGCCTATTATGAGGCCATTATGAGACCAGGGACAGGTTCTTGAGAGAAACTTGCTGTTGTGAGTCAGGACCCAGTTTACCTATGTTGACAGGACATTTTTCTCAGTGACTGCACATTTGAACATCCTGGTCTCTGCCCTCTGTGAAGGATTAGTGCTTTTCCACTTTACAGGAAAAACAGGCCGTAAATTACTGAGGAATTTTATGACTGTGCAAAGCACAGATTGGAAGCCAAGGAGAAAGAAAATAAAAAAAAAACTAGCTTCTTGATGGAAAGTCAAATGGAAAAGAGATTGTTTCCTGACGAGGGTGGTGGGGTGCTGTTTGAGGGAGTGTGGAAGCAGAGACTGGGTTCTTCTCCAGGAGCTCTTCCCTGGGAACCCTAGAGACACGAGTGAGGCTTCTTGGCTTCCTGAACTCTGAGGCCGAGTGACGCGGGTGGTTCAGCTGTTTGCCTCCGAAGTGGACTCGAGAAGGTGGAAAACATATGGATCCTTCTTAATATGAAGCTTTTGTCTTTGGACTGTGTCTGCTGTACATCCGAGACATTCAGTTCGATTTGCCCCAGTGAGGCCGATCATGCCTCTGATCTGGGGTCTACCAGCTTCCAAGCTGACTGCCCAAAAATCATGGGGAGGAAGAGGGAGAGGTTGCAGTTTCTGAGCTTGGAGAAAACAACCAGGTCTCGGGATAGGTTTACAGCCTCCAGATTGGCAGGCACCTGGGACCTTCCAGAAAACTGCCAGGTGACAAGCAACATTGGGCCAGCAGGAGAAAGCATTCGTAGATGTACGGTGAGCCGTCAGTTTTCCGGAAACATGTTTCTCCAGACCAGAAAGAGCCCCCATGCCCTTTATCATCCCCCCTTTGCAGAGCACTTCACAGCTCTCTTCCTTCCTGCCCCGAGAAAACACCAAGATAGCTGGTTCCTAACTCTGCCCTTTGTCTGTCGCCCCACCTGTGGCGCGGGTCTAGGGAAGGCATGTCTGACCAGTCTGGAGGAAAGAGATACTGAAGTTTTGCCGTTGCCAATCATTTCAGAGTCGGAGTGAATCTAAATGAATCATTGCATTGGGTAAATTCTCGAGTCTTGGCTAATGTCAAACCTGCCTGGTGAGTTTTCCACGTGGTTTGGGGAAACAGAGTAGGGCATTTCCTGGTTTGACTGCCCCTTCCTCTTCCTGCTAACCTTGCTCCTTGTCAGCATGCTGGTCTGCTTGGCATAGGTATCCCTCACCATCTTGGGGCAGGGGGGGCAAGGCATTCAAAGCACCAAACGCTGGACCATGCACGCGAGTTCAGTTCTCTGCCTGTCTGCTGGCCCCATGCAGAATGCCTAGGGGTCTGAGGGGGGACCGTGTGTCATTCAGCTCACAGAGTAGCTGGACAGTGGGTGGGAGCCACCAGTTGGTAGGATGGGTGGGTGGGGGGCACCAAAGTTGGCTTTGACAGTGAGTCTCGGCCAGCATCTTGCTTCATTTCTTCCAGGATGCTGCTTCTGCTTCAGCCTCAGATATGCAAGGCCTTGGCTTCTGAGGGCAGCTCCACCTTCCTTTTCTGCCCTGGCTCTACACTCCTGCTGGTTTACAGACCCCTGTTGTCTGCTTCCCTTTGTCCCCACCCGGGGTGGAGAGGCTGCATGCTAGTGGAGTGGAGAGAGCTGGTCTTGGTCATGGGAAGTTTGGGGAATCTCAGGACAATCCCACAGAAGGGTTCCTGACTAGAACCAGTGACAAGTGCCCAACCTCAGGCTGGAGCCCCGACTGTTTCTGTGCTGGGACAGGAGCGTGGTGGAGGCTTTGTGGCACCCCACACTTTGGTAGCACCCTGGCGCGGGCTTCCGCAGCAGCCTGCTGCTTCTCAGCATCCTTCTCACAAGCTACGTGTTGCCGGAATTGAAGTGTTACTCCATGAAAGGCACTTGGAAACTGTTTTTGTTTTCACCAAACCAAGGGCAACAAAACAATTTGTCAGTTTAATAATTTCTCAAAGGATAGGGTCTTTCTCTCCCACAAGTCTAGAACAACATGATTGAGAGGTCTACAGAACATTTGTAGAAAAACAGAAGGAAAAGACAATGGAGTTTCTTTGAACTTTTGACAGCCCCTTGTGGATTTTTTTTTTTTAACCGTGAGAGGAAAATCAAGTTCAAGACCCCAATGTGGATCAGGAGTAGGCTGGTGCTGCTGGGAGGTACCATACATACTCACCTATAAGCTGAGTGTTTTCAGCACATTTTTAATGCTAAAAAAGCCCCTCCTACCCAGTTGCTGTGGTAAAATGAGGTGCCTTGACATATTCAAATATGTACAGTACCTTCTCATCCACTTACCAAGGAAAACTTGAGCAGCAGACCCCAGGGACGAAGGACCCCTGTCTTTGGTGTGTTTTCTACCCCTGACCCCACTGTAGGAGAGTGTGCGACTAGGTGTAGAGGAGGCAAAAGCTTGGGCCAGATTCCACAGAGGCGGCACATGCAGGAGGGACATTCCCGACCTTTTGTGGCTGGTCAGCCCTAGAAGGAAGCAGCTTTCACGTGTATCTGTCTTCTTTCTCCTTCTTTCCTTCTCCTCTTCATCTTCATTTAGCTAACAGTTGTGTGTCAGGCATCAAAGTAGACCCTGAAGGTATAATTAGGAACATCAGAGACATGGACCCAGATCTCAGAGGGCTTATGCTGAAGCCGTGAGACAGAGAAGCCAATGGGTCATTATTCTGCAGTGTAGAGAAGGCTGGGATACCCTCCTCCCCAACAGATGTGTGGTATCCGGAAAGACTCTGGGAAGAAGGTGATATTGGGTATCGGGGAAGGCTCTGGAAAGAAGGTGGCAATGAAACCGGGGCCTCAAGGAGAACTCAAATGCAGTGCAACCGCAGTGTGGGGTGGGGTGTGTGTGGGAGACAGTGGGAGCGGTAGGAGAGAGGATGCCTTCTTTCTTCTCCCTTCCTTTCTCCATTTCTTACTTTCTGAATTCCTCCTGGAAACATGAGGAAGAACCATGTTGGGTGCGGGGAGGGAGTTTGGGTTGTATTTTAAGGATAATGAGCAAGACAGCAGTGGTTCTTAACCCATGGGTTGCAACCTCTTTGGAACTTGAATGACCCTTTCACAGGGGTTGCCCGATTCATAAAAGTAGCAAAATGACAGTGATGAAGTAGCAACAAAAATAATTTTGTGGTTGGGGGGTCCCCACCACATGAAGAACTTCATGAAAGGGTTGTGGCATGAGTAAGGTTGAGATCCACTGCAGTAGAGGGCTTTTCTGGGGCCTGATTGGATTTGCACTTTAAAGATGAGACTAGGGACAGACAAAAACAGGTTGAGGTCTATTGTCGGGATTTGGTCTGTTTCATAGGTGAGTGATTAGATGTACACATAGTTAATGTTTCTGACTGCTAACGGAATGGTGGATGGTTCAACGACAGCCAGCGGCACCTTAGAAACAAGTTCTGGTGATCTCCTAAAGAACCAGCCACCAAGAGCCCTGTGGGGCCCAGTCCTGTTCTGGCAGATACCACATGGCATCTGGGGGTGGGTGCTGGTGGCAGCTATAGTTCACTGGATGGTTGCCTGAGCTCAGGAGCTGGCAAGGCTGGTAGTGTTCAGGGAACAGAGGATTAAGTGTGAGGCTCAGATTCATGCCTCAAGGAAAGGAGCAGCTCTGCAGGTGTTTTTTTATTGAGGCGGACACTTTAGGGGAGCATATGTCCTTCTGGGCTCCGTCGTTAGTGTCTGCTTTCCCTCCACCTTGGTGCCTTCTGCTTTGAAGACAGGGATGACTAAGGTGGATGATTGAATGGTGAATTACTTGATGGAAAGTCTAAGACAGTGGTTCTCAACCTTCCTAATGCCTCGACCGACCTTTTAATACAGTTCTCATATTGTAGTGCCCCCCCCCCCCAACCATGAAATTATTTTTGTTGCTACTTCATCACTGTCCTTTTGCTCCTGTTCTGAATTGGGCAACCCCAACAAGTCATTTGACCCCCAAAGGGGTCAGGACCCATAGTTTGAGAACCATTGGTCTTAGTTAGTGGGGGTTGGGATGAGCACACCAACTTTTCTCTCTCCCTACTGTGCCAAGAATCTTCACCAAACAAATTGGTGGTTCACCTGCGGATCCAGGTTCAACACTTCATTTCCTTGTTATAATAAGGCAAGTTGTACCTTTCTCACTTCTCCGTCTTCTTCACCTACTTCTTTTGGTTTTCTTAGGCACTGTGTGTGGATACTGCATATTAAAACTTGAGCCTTAAAAAGCATTTCATATTCTACCCAAACTAAACCGAACCCACTGCTCTCCAGTTGGTTCTGACACTTAGGGTTTCCAAGGTTGTATATCTTTACAGGAGCAGATGTTCAAATGTATTCAGGGTCGATGATACAGTTAATTTAAGAGATCAGATGTAACCTAATTTAAAATGCCTTTTAAAATTAAAATAGAAAAGAAACCAAAGTTAAGGTTCTTCATTTTAGTTTGGTATAGCAGCCAACACATTGGGTTATCAGTGTGATACAGAGTTTGGGTAATATTCGTTTTTAAACTTTCTTCAGCGTTGCTGCATTCCACAGGTTGTCAATGTTTCTCCCTGGCGTTTGCAACACATCAGTGCACTGGATGGTTAAGACAACCAGGTATTTCTAAGCCTTTTCTTAATTGTAGGTGCTGAAGATGGGCAGTTCAGAACGTGAAAGTCAGTCTTAGGGGAGGATCTTTTATAAAGGAAAGGTTAGAAGGCCAAAGAGTCTATGTTAAGGGGATTTGGAGGGGAAACTTCTTCCAAAATGAGTGAATTACATTTTGTTTAGAAGTTTAGTCCAGATTTGACTGGGCTCTCCCTCCCATGCCTTTACTCGTAGCCGCTCTGGATTCTGATTTTACAAATGCAGTGTGTTACTACATTTCAGAAGTTATGGGGTGAGGGAGGCAGCTTTGCATCTGCAAAAACGGAATGCAAGTAAAATGATAGCAGGTTCTGTTTGTTTGTTCTGCTCCTGTTCCATTAGCTCTTATTATCAAAAGGGCTCATCCTTGATGAGGCTTAGACAAGTGGAAAGTTTCACATTTTGAAGTTTTCGTGCCTTTTAATTGGTCACGTAAAAGAAAAGCTGATGTTGATTTTGAAAGACAGAACATGTCATTGTTTTGGGGTTTTTTTTCACCAGTGCCCAACTTCTTCATGGTTGACTAGATATTGTTCAAATTTTCCAAAAGGGGGATGAGAGAGAGAGAGAGACAAGAGAAGAGATCCTTATTTTGAATCTGCAGCCAGTCATGGAAAATTTCCTCCTGAAAGGATACTTTTTTTTCCTCTCACAAATATGCAAGCAGCAGATGACACTGTGGCTACAACAGACTCATGGGTCTTGGGCTAGCATCAGACTGCCTTGGTGCAAGCCCTGGACTGTGTGTCATGAAAATCATGAAAGTCTATGAGTGCATTTCTGTGCATTCTCTCCTTTTAGGATCTGTACCAGGAGAGGCAAGGATGTACACTTTGTCTTTAAAAACAGAAACCAACCGGCCAGCGAGCGACCCAGTGCTGTTGATTCGGATTCACGGAGACGGAGGTGTGTCTCAGACCTGGGCTGTGCTCCCAGGCTTCTTCAGCAACTGAGATCTTAGCAGGAGTATGTCTCTAACCTTGTGTTCCAGGATGCTGCCTGGTGGGGCTGAATGAATGCAGACCGACCGAGGGCTGGCGACACATTTCCGGCACTATTGCGAGAGACCTGTCTGCCTTCAGACTTGTAGTCCGATTAGGGAACTAAAGGGCACAGCTAGAGAAGCCCAAGTCTGTTTGTCATAAGGTCTGTGAGTTGACCTCAGCATTCACTTCCACCTTTTCCTACCTGGGTTCCCTCCAGCTGGGCTGGACAGGACTGGCTCAGCCGGAAGGTGAAGAAGTTCTCCTAGCCCAGAGAGTGTGAGAAGTTGGTTGTCCCGATCCTGGCTCTCCCCGTGTCCCACCTTTCCACCGCACGTCTTTGACCTGAGCAGGCAGAAGTTGGACAGCTCTGTGTGAACCGAGCCTGTTAAGAGGGAATGTACCGAGTATTGATGTGCCTCTTGGCACATTCAGAGATGACTGGAAATGTGTGGTAGGCTGAAGAACAGCACTCATTGGCACCGACCGTTCTCAACAGTCAAGGGAGGGGACAGACCACCGTGCAGCCAAACAGCCAGGAGGCCTTGTTTCTGAGCTTGGAGACCTAGGTTTGCTAGGGCTGATCAGATGGACTGAGCGTTCGTTTGCACATCAGCTCGGTAGGCCCCTCTCTCCTTGGCTGGGAAGGGAGCTTGGGGAAGGAGGCTCACGTTCCTGAGACTCCACTCTGAACCAGTGTGAGGAAGGGATTCTTGGCCCAGCCCCTTTGTTCTCAAACCTGCTCCTCTGACTGACAGTTTGATGGCTCCTGGGGTAAAACATGAAAGTTGGACAGTTTCCATGCTCAGGACACGGAGAACCGAGCTGGGGAAGTAAGATACAGAGAGGGCAATGGAGTCCAGTCCCCACTTGGCCACTAGGCCAGCATGCACACGCGCTCACTTGTGGTCTCTGATGCACTTTCAGGGCAGGGTGCTGTTGAGAGCGAGTTTTAAGAGAGTTAGGAAGAGATTCTATTTTCTGAAAGGCCATCCCCCCTTTTGCCATCTGTTCATATTTTCATATTACGCAGCCTTCTAACATTTGGAAGATCAGTAGGAGATAATGGGTTGTTTCTGTCAAAGTGCTTGCCATGCAAACAAGACCAAAGCACGCACAATGCCTGCAGAGCCTGTCTCAGACCCCGGAGAGACCCTTGTTCCGCACATTTGTGCTTCCTTCTGCAGGCCTTGACTGATGACCTACTGTGTGTCAGACACCACATTAAAACTCAAGTAACTGAGCTATTACCCTCCAGACAGGTCACTGGGTTTCATCTCCTTGACTCTAGCCGCTTGTCCCTTGGTCAGAAGATGCTATGATTGAGTGTCCAGGGCAATGTGGGCTCCCCAACTTTACCCAGGCAGTTTCTAAACTGCCATTTGGGAACGGCAACTGTTATATCCCTCTGTACAACAAGGGGGGGGGGGAGAGCTCTGAGTGCCGGGGTAGGACAGGATGCACTTTCATCATTGTTTCTCAAAGTGGGCAACACTGTCCCTTGAGGATTGGGGGGGGGGGTGGAATGATGGGGCTGGGGAGGGGCTGCAAAAGCAGATACTTATACTTTATCCAGGATTATGGGTTGTAGGGCAAATGTTGTTAATTTCCAGAGAGGCACTGAGTAGTTTTTTGTTTTTCGTTTTGTTTGTTTCTGAAAAGGGGGTGGCAGGCGAAATATGTTTGAGAACCAATGGTCGGACTCGAGGTCCCTTCAGTTCTTTGGTTTGTGCTAGTGTTCAGCCCTGTGAAGCATGTGCCATGTGACTCTGGGAGCAGCTTCATTTGTCTGTGGCTTATGCCTTCCATGGCCTGTGGGTGAGACCCGAAAGACAACTGCCACATCCAGATGGGTGTGGACATTGTCTGTGGGGGGCCAGACTCTGACCAAGGGTGTAAACCAGTCAAGTCGCCTGCTTCTAAGCTCAGACCAGCAGCAGTCACTGCCCCCCGTGTAGGACATATTGTCTGAGTCACTCACTTGGCACTGATTACATCCTGTCTGAAGTTATTAGTAGCCTCTGCATGCATTTGCCTCTCCTCCTGAACGGTGCTGCCCCAGCCCGGGGGTACACAGGACTTTCCTCCAGTCACACTTCATACCCCTGTTCTTTCGGGGGAGCCAGCCCAACTGTTGTCTTCCTGACGAAATCGAATCTTTGTTTGACCTAAACCAACCATCAAACCCATCCATTGCGTGGATTCTGACCGTCTCGATGCTGGAGGACAGTGGGTTTCCCCAGCGTGTCCAGCTTCCCTCCTGCAGAGAAGCTGGTGCATACATGTGAATCACTGCACTTTCAGGTCACGGCTACACGCCTTCACCTCTGGGCGTCCAGGCCTCCTTAGTTATTGTTGGCTCAGACCATCATCAATTGGCTAGTTGAACTTCTTTTCTAAACACCCTTACCCAGACCTTTTTGGCAGACAAGAACCTGCACATATTTCAAGTGTACAGTTTGCTAAGTTTGAGCTTGATAGCTGGGCTCATTATTCCTTTTGTCACCGTCGTAGTCAGTGGGCACCGGTGCTGTCTGTTGCCTGTCAGGGAGTATGAAGAAGACCCTGTGGTCCCTGTGGGAGGACTTGCATGCTACCTAGTTCTTCGCCACGGTGCTCCAGGCACATAGTACCTGCAGCAATGTCAGCAGAGACACTCAAATGCATGACAACTGTGGCCGAGGACAACTGTGATCCATGGACTTTTCCTTTGGGTAACTTTTGGGAGGTAGATTGCCAGGCCTTTATTGCAATGCATCTCTGGGTGTACTTGAACCTCTAACCTCTAACCTTTCTAATTGTACCACCCAGGGACTCTGGGCTCACAGTGGCGGGTGGGGATGGGGGGATATAGTAACCCACAGTAGGCATGCAGGTAGTTGTAATGTCTTCATCTCTGTGCTTTCACCCCAAACCAACCCACCAACCTAAACCCCAAATGCTGTGTTTTAATTTTTCAGAGGGGTGGGGCCTCATTAATCTAGGGCATTTTATTCTCTGAACTAACCCAGGGTTTACTAACTAAGATATCACTTCCTGGGTGAAGGCCGGCTGACCCAGGCGCAGTAGAGAAGGAGGGCTGATCTTCCTATCTCCGCAGGATCTCCTTCTCTCTGGATTCCACTTTGATTTTTCACAAGGGCTGAGCAAGTCCTGCAAGGTAATTCAGTGCCAGGGCAGGCCAGCTGACTTTTAATGGATTCTAATTACTCCCACATACTGTAACCCCTTCCTCCCCGCCACCCCCACCCAACAGCCAGCCAGGTGGCACTGGGACAGGTGAGACATCTTTCTTTGGAATCATCAACGAGGCAAAATTGTTTTCAGATTAGTCTCTACAGGCCCCCTCTTTCTCAGAAATAGGGAGGAAGTGAGATGGGGAAAGACAGGAGGCACACGGTACCAGAAAGCTTCCTTCTCCATCCATAGGTGTCCCTGGAAGGGCAGGGAGAATGTGCTGAAGACTTTTTTCTTCTAGGACTTGCTTCATTTGGAGAGACCAGGAGAGCAATCATGCACTGGATTTCACGGGAGCTGGAGAAATGCTTCCTGGCAACATCACAGCAACAACTGTGTGATATCAGACAAAGCTTTCTTGAACGTCGGGACTGATTCAATGGCATCTGACAACAATGCAAAGTCATTCCTTCGACTTCAACATGCTCAATTGGTTTCATGACCTTCTGGTGGCAGGTGACCCGCAGGCCAAGACTGTGCCACTCCTTCAGTTCAGGGCATCACGGCACCCAGTCAGGGCACGAGCAGGGGCTGAGCCTTTTGCCACCCTGACCCAGTCTTTGTTGGGTGGGCACCAGGAGGGCCTTTCTAATGTGCGTGAAGTAGATGTGTGTGGGGCCTGTGTGCCCCCACATGCTGCCATCGAGGCTTTATAAATGGGGTCTTTGTGGGTTGGGAATGCCCGTGGAATGGGCCCATGAAGAAGAAAGAGAAGTTAGGAAGCCACAGATGAGAAGAAGCTAGCGAGGAAGAGAGAGAGAGAGAGAGAGAGAGAGAGAACGAGAACGAGAACGAATATCCATATTGACTCTGTCACTAGCTAGAGCTTATCCGCAGGCCCCTTCCCTTCACTCTGACCTGAAAGGGGAGTTGGAGGATCAGGAAGGTGCTGAAGTGCGGAGAAAAGGAGGCAGGTGGGCCCTGGCATGGGCCCATCACTCATAGATCACAAGATTTGACTGATAAGAACTAGAGTTGTGTCTGGAAAATAAGGCCAGATGCACTTTGTGTTTAAAATGGAAAAGTCTTCTTATCAGCCAACGGATATTGGTTGGAAAATCTTCTGCCTTTGAGGGAGCTTCGCCCAGCTGGTGGGAACTTTCTATTCCATTTTCTTTTCATTCCATTCTTACACCCATTTTAAAAGCCACTTTGACTTGGCTTTGGGTCAGGTAGTGGAGTGCTTAAATTATGGAGTCCAATGGCTTGAAAGAGAGAGAGAAAGAGAGAGAGAAGTTCACACCTTCTCCATCAAGGTTCCTTGAGGTGTGTGATTTCCCCTTCCAGCAAGTATGGTTCCTTAAAGCAGGAGAGAATTTATTGCTATTATACACATAATGACCCATGGTACCAGGAGGGAGTGTCAGAGAAGTTAATTAAAGTTAATAAAACAATTGCCATGGCTTCCTAGGGTAAGAAAAATAGTTTTCTTTTCCCCTCCTGCTCTTGATAAAGACAGGCCAAGCACAGAAGACTAAGTGGCATTTCTTTGGTGGTGCTCAGAGTTCTTTTTCAGCTACTGGTCACGCATGCCCATGGTGCCCTCTGACACCGAGCAGGCACTGAAAACAAGGTGGAACTGACGAGGTCACCTTCAGAGAGTCCCGCTGAGGGGATGGGCAGAGGAAGCCCTACAGAGGGTCCCGAGACTTGCTTCTATGATCATCAGTAGTGGTTCCTCAGAGTATGCTACCAGTTAAGATGAAGATACGACAAAACACATTGACAGTAGCTTGAAGACATGAGGAACCCTGGTAGTGCAGTGGGTTATGCCTGGGGCTGCTCACTGCAAGGTCAACAGTTCAAAACCACCTAGCACTCCACAGGAGAAAGAGGAGGCTGTCATCTTCTGTGAAGAGTTTCAACCTTGGGACAGTTCTACCCTGTCCCATTGGGTTGCTGTAAGACAGGGTTGACTTTCAGTATGTAAAGACACAAGATTGTATTGCCTCCAGGGTAATACATCTTGATTAAGGCTGTCAGAGGTATCCACAAAGCTGTCAGGTGCCTGAGCTCCATCCAACTTCCCAATCCCCTCTCCCTGGAATGTGATCCTGATTCTCCTGGTCCACGGTGCATGCCAGAGCTCCAAACCAAACCAAACCAAACCAAACCAAACCAAACCAAACCGAGGTCATTGCTGTCAAGTCAAAGCTGACTCATAGTGACTTCCTGTGCATCTCTGAGACTGTTTCCTGAAGAAGAAAGCCTTTCTTTCTCCCAAGGAGCTGCCGGTGGTTTTGAACTGGCTACCGTGTGGATCATAGCCCAACCCGTAATCACGGCACCACGAGCTTCAGCTGTCATAGTCATTCCATGAGAAAGAGAAAAGGGAGTGCATGTTGTCTTCCCTTTGAGGACGGTTGAGAACTGTAGTCTGTTTCAGATACTCACATGCACTCCTAAACATTGAGCGGTGTATTCGTTGAGATGGGGGAATGGTCACTGAGGTAGGTCACTAGCAGTTTCTCCTCAAGTGTGGGGAAGCCTTGAGGCAGGAGGGATACAATGCAGGCTGCCGTGAACTGGTGGTGTCGTGGTTACAGAGTTGGGCTGCGATCCAACGCTGGTCTACCAACAATGGTCGATTGTTCAAAACCATCCCCAGCGTGGAGGGAGGAGTAAATAGTTAGAATCTCAGAAACCCACCGGGGGTCACTCTGAGTCAGCAATGACTGTAGGGCAATGGGTTTGCTCCTGTTGTTTTTGGTGGCATTTCAATGAGACCCCCAGAGAGTCTGCACACTGCAGTTGGGTATCGCAGTGACAACAGAGAGGCCAATAACAGAGCGACAGGAGGGTCTTCTCCAGCCTGGAGCTGTCCCAGCACAGAGCCCTGGTCACTCAGTAGTCCAAAGAATTAACTTATAGCTGCACAGGTTCTGGTTCGTATTGCTTTAAGTAAAGGAGACTTCCACAGTTGACTTTGGGGAGGCGGGGCAGAGGATCATCACACCAAAAGACCCGCAAGTCGGTAGAAAATAAAGTGAAAGCAAAGGCCCTATTCAAAGTAAGTAAAGTGAGGACAGCAACGCAGAGTTAGAACTGTCGGCCTGGTCTTCGATATTTTAATCCATACTACATATATTTACATGCTGCCATATGAGTGCTTGAATAGATTGATGAATCAGTCAAAAAAGAATTGAATCCAGAACTAGTTACCCATAACCACAGAAATTTGTCTTTGGAGAAAAGTTACATTTTCTCTCAGCGAGGAAATGATAGATTATTCGATAAATAGTTTGGGACAACTGGGTAGCCATCTGGAAAAACAAAAATTGGGTCTGTACTTCACTTCGTATGCCAACATAAATGCCAGATGGATAAAAATTTAAATATTAAAAGTAGCAGAACAGAGGAGTTTAAAAAAATCTTGTGGTAGGGTGGTTTTCCTTGGTATACTGCAAATCCTGGAAGTCTTTTTTTTTTTATCCTGGAAGTCTTAAAGAAAAATAGTGATGTATCAAAAAAAAAAAAAACCCCGCAAACGCTCTACATTTGGGGTTGGGAGAGGGAATAAAAAAACCGCTGGCATGAGCAACACCTGAAGGCAAAGAGTGAACTGAGAATGGCATACAGAAGCCAAAGCATTAATCTCTAATTTATAAAGAGCTGTAGCAAAGAAGTCATCAGCCTGCTATAAACACAGAGAAAGGACACGAAAAGATAATGGAGAGAAAAGAGAAGTACAAGGGCTTAACTATATGGAGCAATAGTCCCTGTATATACCACTTAACCATGATCGGAATGGTCAATATCTCACTGCAGGCGGATTGAGCCCGACAGTCATGCTTTGTTGGGGGGAGTGCAAGTTGGAATGACTGCTGTGTTGGGGGGCCTTGTATAGGTTTCTGCCTGCTTCTACCTGGGATGCCTTGGAGGCTGTGCGATGGGGTGGTGGTATTTTGGGGACTGAGCCCTCAGAGATGGTACCTCTCACTGCTGGAGGAATCTGGCTCTATCTTTCTGTCAGGTCTTAAGAGAGGACACTCCCCTGGGACCATCTCCTTGGGTGCTAGCAAGAGGGTAGTTCTTAGATCGGGCCACATTACAATTGCACCAACATTCATTGGACTCCCATAATGATGAAACCTGTTTCATGGCCGGCCAGCATAATTATAGGTGAGGAAATTGCTAAGGGAGGCCCCTGAGCAGTTGGAGGCCAGAGGGAAATATTTTCAATTAATTAATGGGTGGGGCAGGTAAAAATTGTTATATTAAAAAAGGCCCTAGATTAAGATGTCATAGCTGCCATCTTTCCAGAAACAAGTATATATATTAGAAAAGGTAAGCTGAAATTCATGGATGTTTCAACTTTGTTAAACTCTTTATTAAACTGTGTTAAAGTTCGCTCCTTTTCCGTCTTTAAAAAACCCTCAAATAAGACTTATTAAGATAACCATCTGGGAGTTTCTAAGCAGCAGAAGCTACAAATTAGCAAAATGAAAAGACTGGATAAATGTGTTATGTATAAGAAATAGAGCATCAATCAGGGCTTTTTAAATGGCTAATGCCTAAACCACCAAATGATTGTGTTGATTTTTTTGTTTATTTCTTAGAAAAGAGAGGAGACACATAGTATTCTCCCTGGCTGTGGAATAGCTTTTGCACTGGTACATCAAGAAACAGAAGGCATGGGGATGCCTTCAAAAAAAGCTTTCTACCCAGAGTCCCTGGTGGCATAGTGATTACACCTTGAGCTGCTAACTGCAAGGTCAGCGATTTGAAACCACCAGCCCCTCCACAAGATAAATGCGGGGTTTTCTATCCAAGGAAAGAGTTATTCTCGGAGCTCCACGGGGCCAGTTCTACTTTGTCCTACTGGGTCGCTGTGAATTGGCATGGATTTGACAGCAGGTACTTTTGTTTTGTTTTTCCACAGGAGTTCTTGGGTGGTGGAAGTAATTAGGTGCTTGCTGTGAATGGAAAGGCTCTGGAGGTTGGAGGCTACCCAGAGGTGCCTTGGGTTGGCAGTCTCCCGAAAATTCAGCTCATGAAAACCCAACAGCGCATTTTTACCCTCATGTGGGGTCCCTGAGTCTGTGCTGACTCACAGCACCTGCTTTTGTGCTTTAAGTCAGACAGAGATGCTTTCTGATGACTGCTTACGATAATGTTATACATTGCACCTGTGGCACTTTGGACATCAAATTGAAGTGCCACCAGTGGGCTTCTGAGACGCTTCTCTATTTGTGCCAGGAGGAACTGGTCGTGCATAAACAACGAAAGTGGCTTGGCGTCTGCTTTCTGGAAGCTCCTGTGTTGAAGCAGAGAGCCTCGACATTTCCAGAGAATCCACAGGGAAAAAAATGAGCCAAGACCTAGCAGGCCCAAATGAACTGTAGGTGTGCTGGTGTGCGGACCTCATCAAAGAGCAGGATTAAAGGGAACTGGTGTGTGAGGGGTCGTTTCTTTGATATGCCGAATGGTTATGATGTAAGCAGACCCGCTCCCCCTCCCTACCCGGGGCACATTGCGGAGTGAATTTGATTTATAAAATATTTAGACTGCAGAACCCTTGTTTAAGGAATATAAATAAATAAACGCCATATAAATAAAGAATGTTGGTGCTGGGGCAGCCGTCTTTGTGTAACCTTGGGCAACCAGAAAATGACCCTCTCTGTGGCAATGAACAAGGTGAAGGAGCAGAAAGAATGGAATTGGAAGGGGGAGAGTGCTGGTTTGAGCCCTCCCCCTCCTCTCCGCCGCCTCTCACTCTGGGCTCTTGGCTTCCTCCTTAGTCAAAAGACGGCTTTAGACAGTTTCTAGTTCTCCGTTTTTAAAATGGTTTGTGTTTTCAATATGCTCGTGTTTTAGAATTCAGCAATTTCAAGACATTTCCCCACTCAAGAATTCAAACAGTAGCGAAGGCAAATGGGTACAAGCTGGCTACCTTCTGCTTACCCGAAGTGGCCTCTGGAGAGGCCAACCAGGCACTGCTGTTGGGTGCCCATCAAGGGGATTGACTCACGGAACCTGATAGGATGGAATTGAACTGCCTTTTAGGAGTTTCTCAACTGTAATCTTTACGGGAGAAGATTGCTGGGTTTGGGGTGTTTTTTTTTGGGGGGGGGCAGCTTGTGGAACTGCTGGTGGGTTAGAACTGCCAAACTTTCTGTTAGTAGCAGAGTGCTTAGCCATTGAGTTCCCTTCCCCCACCGTACTACTACTTGTTTGTGTGTCCTCCCCGGGCTGTTCTGTGCATTCTATAACCCTGCCGTGCAGGCAGCTCTCCCAGGCATGGGCACAGGCACCCCGGTGGCACAAGGATTTAGCTAACATTGGTCTGCTACCCCAAAGTGGGGTGGCGCCATCCCTGCCCTCCAGCTCCTCTGTGGGAGACAGAGGAGTCTGCTTGCTCCCATGAAACCACGGGGACTGTTGCTGTACACCCTGCTCTTGCTTCCCGCTCCTTCCACGTACCGCTTTGCAAAATTGTTAGGAGAGACTCATTGTTTTCCTTATCCTAGTTTACACTGGTCGCTCTCTTTTTGAAGGCCTCCTCTGTGTAGGACCCCTGGTGGTGTAGTCTTGGGCTCCAAACCCAGAACCCACCAGCCTCTCTGCTGGAAAAAGATTTCTACCCCCATCAACCCGCAGGGGCCGTTCTACACTGTGCTTGCTATAGGCTTGGCCCAAGTCTGAATCCACTGTGCAGAATATTAGCCTCCCATGTGGGACACCTAGTTTAAGTTCCCACTTAGTGCACCTCACGTACAGTCACACACCACACCCCCCACACCCATCTACCAGGGAAAGCTTGCATGTTGATTTGATGCTGGACAGGTTTCAGTGGAATTTCCACATTAAGACAGATCAGGAGGAAAGTGTTGGTAATCTGAAAATCAGCCAGCGAACCCCCCAAAGCTTCGCCACCGTCCCGTCCTTAACTGGTCATGGCGATGGAGTGGGGCCTGGCAGGGCTTTGATCCACTGAGCATGGGATTGTCAGGAGTCGTCAGCCAGCAGCATCAGCAGCAACATTATCGTCTAGTAATTCATCTAACGAATGTTTCAGTGGTGGATATTTATTTTCATATTCTCTCTAGCGCTCTAGAACTCTAAATTGCTATAGTGTTAGCATCAATGTTTAAAAACATATAGGCTAGAGGGAGGAAAATCCAATTTTAGAAATCCCGTGTGCCATTGCTCTCGGCAGATCAAAAAGGCCCTCCCATGACCAGACCTTGCCGAGAGCAGAATCAGGAGACAGCAGGAGTCCTCTTATCTAGGCCAGGGACAAGCTCTCGGGTGGTTCTGTTTTCCAGATAGAAGGATTGCTTTGCCTGTTCATGACTCGGTCGCTGGTGAAAGCTGAAGTCATATTTGAGGCAAATCTTCTATATCCTTTAAAACAGGCTAGGCCTTGGTGGGCGTTGTATAATCTGTTGTCAAGTGGAGAAGATTATGAGCAGAGGACCAGAGTCTAGCCTGCCATTAGGATATTGTCAGTAAGGCCTCTGTGTGGGCACGGCCTTCTCCTGAGGGTTCTGGGAACGCCTGGATTTCCTTTTTGGAGGCGGGAGACACCCTCTCTCAGCTCACTGCCTGGGAGACCTTGCAGCTGACAAGACACATGGAACTATGCTCACTGCCCTGAGCTGGAGGAACCAGGTGGAGACCCCCGCCAGCTCTGGGATGCCTCTACCGCCAGTGGATCCACAAGACTTTTCACCCACTGGCCTGTGATCTTCCTGTTGCCGGTGCCATTACGTGTGTGCCATGAGTCTGCAGAGGGATTCATGGACTGGCACTGGACATAGGGACCAACGGGCTTGGACTAGACTACTGTGGGATGTTTTCTTAATGTTCCATCGCTCTTGTATACAAAGCTCTTTCTTATACACATAGCAGTGTCCACGGATTTGTTTCTCTAGTCTACCAGGACCGGCACAACATTTTAGACTATTTTCAAACTAGGAGCCCTGGTGGCATAGCTGATTGCGTGTTGATCTGTTCACTGCAAGATCATCCGCTCACAGCCCCCGGCCACGCGGAGGGAGAAAGGTGAAAAGTTCGGCTGCAGTAAAGACTTACAGACTCAGAAACCCTGGCAAGCAGGCAGGTGGCCGAGGGGCAAAGTGGAGTCGCGGGGAGTCAGAATCAACTTGATAGCAGAGGGCTTAAAAACAAAAACAGGGGGAGCGCTGGAGCAGCTGGTGGGAGCGTGGCGGATTGAGAGCTCGGCAGGAAGTGGGACCGGTGCTTGGCCGATGCTGTCGTGAAGCTAGGTGCTGGTTTTGGATGAGGAATTATTTTCTCCCTTGAAAGAAGAATGTGGTTGTAAGCTTAGCCTTTGGTTCTGGCAGGGGGTTGGGGACGGCCTGCTCCAACCGTCAGCACGCTTTCCAGGCTCCCTATGGCCTTCATGGAAAATTTGTCAAAGAGCAATGACTGACCTGAGACCCTCCCAGGGGGAGGAAAAGGAGAAATCGTGTTTCTTCCTCAGAAATATGGAAATGCCCTGGAGCCAGCGGACATTCTTCTGAACAATGTGACCAGTGACGCCTTATGCGCCAACACACGGCTTATGCATCTGAAACTAAGTCTGCTTCTTGTTTTGTATTTTCTCTCTGGGAGTCGCAAGGAGGTGGTCTTATGATCTTAAAGGAAGTAAACAAAATAGGGAGCTCTCCTCCCCTCCCCCCCAAAAAGTATTTAAGAAAATTTTGGTGTAGCCATAACTACCTCAAAAGAGGGGTTAAGCAGGTCGTCGGGGGGCTGGAAACATGGGAGGTAATAGAGGTGGTAGGTATGGTAATTTCTTTTCTGTGACTACCACACGATGAAGACTTACATAAACTGCTGGGGCTTTGGAATAGGGGATGAGGGGCAGGCAGTTGTACAGTGGCACTGCAGAGTTCAGGATCAACAGGATGAGCAGTGCAAGCCAAGTCAGATTGCCTTGGGGCACACAGATGGCAGCAGAGTCGGGGCGCTGAGCACTTGTTTTAGAAAGAATTTCATGTTTCCTATTTGCCAAAAGCTTTAAACTCAGCGTCATGGGGACAAGCTGCACTTGGTGGGGCTTTCTCTGTTTCTGGCTCAGTGTCAGAGCGATGTAAAATTCCATACGTGGGGCACACGAAGATGGCAGGACTGAGGATCTGAGCGCTGCCCAACGAGGGGGTTTGGGGGAACCGTGGTCAGTCCTCCATCTCAGCATGTGCGTGGAGACCGAGCCCTGGGCCTGAACTTGGCAGGTACAGTTTCTCCCCGCTCAATTTCCTCTTCTCCCAGGAGTGGGTCCAGGCACACCCTGCTGCCCCACGGAGCTTGTGGATGACCTCCACGGTGCATTACACGTACTGTTTATGACCACCCACTCAGCGGAGACTCAGGGAGTGACCCAAGTTCAAAGACAGCCTCTCCTTTCTTTTCCTAAAAGATCCTGTTGGATTGTCCCAACATGTCCATGTTCGGTGATTGCTCAAGAAAAATAAGGGTCAGAAACTCTGGATAATCCAGTAGCACCCCCACCCTCACCCTCCACCCTGCCCCCACTCATTTCTAAAAAAGTGGTGGTTCAAGGGTGCACTCAGTAGAAAGGAAAGCGTTTTGGTTGCTACCTTGATGTTCTCCTTCATTCTTCGTGTCAAGAGTTGGCTCCACCTAAATTATCTGCTCCTCTCCCCCTGTCCTTTTCACCGCGTCTGATGTCTGCTTGCTGGTGTTTCTGTTCCTGCGCCCCGTGCTAATCAGTACAGGGTCACAGCTCTGCCCAGAGGGGAGTCTCCCCACTGCCCCAGCCAGCACAGCCATGAGCGAGGGGACCAGGTGAAGACTCCAGGTGGCATACAGCTCAGCCCACCCCCGTCTCTCTCTCTCTCCCTCTCTCTGGAGACGAAATACAAAGTTGAGGTTCTCCCGAGTGGGGGTCGGCAGCTTTGTCTCAAGAAGTGATCGTTTAAGTATTAGTCAAGAGATGACCCTGCCAAAAGTTAAAACAACATC